>JAVSCE010003610.1:0-20080 GCA_032199065.1 Smutsia gigantea
AGAATGGTAAGATTTGGTTTGGCTGAGGAGTAATGTAAATGATATGTGTGGTGGCCAAAGAAATTACCCAAGAACTGTATCTTTCACATCTGTCTATTTCTTTCCATTCCTATTGCCACCATTCTAACTCAGGATCTCATTATTTTTTAACCTGGTCTGTTGTAAGTAGCCTTTTACCTGGCTTTATCCTCATCCTATCCCCAAATCTGTTGTGCTTACACATTTTTCTGTATAAGCAGTTACTCTCCACAAAGTATTGGTCTAAATTCTTGAATGCTGTCAAGTAGTTTAAATATAATAGCCTAACATTAAATGCCTCTATAACATGGCTGTTGGCCCGTTTCCAGTTTCATTTCCCACTCTTCCTGTTTTGAATCTTTTACTCTGGTGCTGCTGACCAGCTCACTATTCTTCATTTATGCTTTATTCAATTCCAAGCCCTCACTCAGTTTTCTTTCCCTAGGATGTCTTTCCTCACCATCTTTGCATGTCCCATTCCTGCCAATGAAAGGCCAGCCCAAACACACTTTTCAGGGGTCCCTCTCCAGGTCCCTCCCCACCCCAAACACAGCTACCCAATAGAAATATGCTTTCTACCCAAACCCAAAGGGCATCCATCATGTTGAGTCTTGCTTTAGAGCTCTCTGTATACCTCTTTTTATCTTCATTCTCTCCTGCATTGAAGAACCTTGAGGGCAGAGGCCGTCTGCTACTCCTCTTTGTGGCTTGTCATGATCTCACTGCACGTAGTCTGTGTTCAGTAAATACGTCCTATGAAAAAATTTGTTCACTTAAAAGAAAAACGTAAACATTTGCAACTTTAAGTAGTGATTTCTTCAGTGAAATGAGACCCAAAGCCTGATTAGTTCATTGGACTAGAGATTTTTCCAAGTGTGCTGTCAATTTTCAGGCCTCATCATCTGCTCTTTTTTTAGAAAATGTATGGACATGATTTCACTTGGCTAAAGATTTTTGGCATTCAAATAACAGTTTTAATACCCTGCAGTGCATTAAAAATATATTGCACAGCTACATATTTTGGTTTAATTTAGGGAGTTACTTCAGAAGCCATCCTATTTCATTTATTTTTATTCTTTTCTTTTGAAGAGAAAGCATGGGTGAGAGCTATTTATTTTGAAATTATAAAAAGTAGTTCATGTTTAATAAATATACTTATCTTGTGAGTGTATATGTGTGCATCAGTCTTGGATTTTAAATATTTTCTTTAGTAAGGGTGTTTCCTAATTGAATCTGAAGAAGACAGTTTAGGTTTTTATTTCCTTCAATGAGAAAAGTACATGTTTGAATTAACACCTCTGTGTTGTGTTCTCAAAGTAAATTTACATTTTGTATACTTGTCATATCATGTAATTTCTGATGAAGGCATTTACATGAATCTGGAAAGCTGTGGGCTAACGCATAGTTTATGAGAAGGAGGCAGAGGGAAGTGATCAATTTTAGTTTCAAACATTACTGCCTTACTTGGAGAAGCCCTTACATCATGAAAATTGCCCAGTGTTCTGGTAAAAGATAGTCTGATATTATCCTATAGGTCCAAGCTTCCACTTTCCCCTTTATTTTGCCCACATTGAAAAAATCCTAATTCTGGTATCATCCATTCAATTTCCAAATTACTTTGATGAGGACCAGCAAAGATTCTGCCACAACCTCCTGTTTGCTAATATACGGCAGATACAACTAATCTATAAAAATATCTTTCCTACTTCCTTGTTCCAGGTGGTATCTTCTAATTGACCAGATTTGGTGAGTGAGATAAATCTACTTGCCAGGTTATTCCATCTAGAAGTCTCAGTATTGTATTACCTTGCTTCGCAGTACCAGCATTCCGTAGGTTTGTGGAATGCCCTTGGTAACTTGATTAGGCTGCGATTAAAAGAGCTCTGTCCTGCTATACCTTACCTTACAGTGGCTTAACCTTCTAAATCGTCCTGCTTTCTAGTTATAAGAGTAGCTGCTTTCCTCGACTCCCTTTTTTATGTTGATAGCATGTAAGAAAACTTTCTCTTAAAATAATTTTTTCCCTCTGAAAAGTTAAAATACATCATTGATTGTTTGGTTTATTTCAAGAAAACTGTCCCAAAAGCCAGGGATATCTTAGACTGTATTAATATATCTTTTGTGTTTAAAAATAAGGAAGCAGGTAGTCCTGATGAGCTTTGCACTTGTCAGATCACCACAGAGTTTTGCACTCAGCATAAGATGCTGTATTTTATGAGGTGAACGTGGTGCAGAGACTCCTGTCCATTTCACATGACCAACAGATGAAGGAAGTAGACATGTTTATTCTTGAAAAGAGAATCCTCAAGGGAAACCAGTCACTAGCTTTATGTCTTAGTTAGCCTGTTACAGGAAAGAGAATTATTATGTCATTTCAGAGGGCATAAATAAGACCCATGGCTGTTAATTCAGTGAAATGACCCTAGAAGAAGGGGCCCCATAGTCAAATGAATATGGCAAATGCATGTGTCATGTTCCTTTTCTGGAGATTTACAAATATATAATAAATATATATCAAGGGCCTAAGAAGTCATGCAGTAGTAAAATATCCTTTTCAGTTTGTTAATCCAAGCATGCCATAAATACTTTCCTGAGAACTGGTTTTCTAAGGAGCTCACATTTGGGTAGTGGTCCTCGAACTGTGGTAGTGGGACCAGCAGCACCAGCATTCCCTGGGAACCTATCAGACATGCAGCTTCTCAGTCCCAACCCCAGACCAATGGAACCAGAAACTCTGGGAGCTGGGCCCAGCCATCTGGGTGATACTAAATCATCTAAGGGATTCTGATGCTGCTAAACTGTGAGAAGCGCTGCTAGAAAATACCATTTATTCTCCAACTCAGCAACAGCCTTTTAGTTTACCTCATTGCACTTGCCACAATTTTTATTTTTTAAGATTTCTTCTAATGATAGTCTATGACTCTATGGTTCATTTTTATAGATGATCATCCTTCTGAAGCACAGAAGGAAGGAAACCCTTATGGAAAGCCTACCATAGTTTTCAGCCTTGTGTAGGTGCCATCCAGCTCACATCAGTTTGGATACTTTAAAGAATCCTAAGTAATGAATCCAGATCTTCTGTAAAGTGAAATACACATTTCTGTGATAAGCCTTAGGTTCATCGCTATTATTGCCACTTTTAAAAGAGCACTTACTGTTTTTCATTTATTTCAAAATGTTCTTTGCAAAATGTAGACTTTTTTTTTTAACATCTTAAACAATCTGTTATGTGCCTTCTCCCATGTCAGGAGTCTATAAGATTAGGGAATTTTCTAATTTCTTTGTATTAACAGAGATCAAATTCCGGTAGCACTGTATTTATCTCTCCAAACAACCATGACACTTTTAGAAAAATGTGATTTAAGTATAGTTTAAAGTGAATCTATGAATCTATGTGTAAAAATAAAAATAATCCCTGTAAGTGTACATGTAACTTCCTTTTTTATTGGATATCATAAATGTGCATTTTGAATGTTTATATGAAATGCCTTTATAAGTCATGCAGAAGGACTTTCATTTTTCTGAAGGACAAGGAAATGGGGTTGAACATTTTAAAGTGTCACAATATATTTAAATGCCTTTAGGACAAAATTATTAGAATACCTTGAATTATGGCCAAGTTTATTTCCTTGATATTGTCATCACCTCTTCTTTTCATACAAGTAAGGGTTCTCTGGGTTTATGCCATCAGGTCAATTGGAGTTCTGTCTACGTTTAGTTAGGGGGACAAAGACTGATAGCCTAGAGTGGATTTGGCGTGGCCTGCTGCTAGCAGAATGCCTGGGGGTACCCACTTAACAGTAATGAGTCTAAGCAGTGGTATCATTATTACTATATTTAAACACCCACGGTTGGCAGGAATGCGCTCACGTCTGAATATGACACAGTTAATTATGTCCCTGCCTCTGCCCAGGGCACCTGCTACTGGAAGGCCACACTCACGTGGGGAGGAGGATGGCAGACGCAGTGCTTTGGAGTGAAGTGTTTACTTCCTGTCACCTCCAGAAAGAGATTTACGGTGTTGGTTATGTTTTCTAAAAAGTATCTAGCAGTTTTCATCTTTTATATTAAGTTTCCACATGGTTTTTTATTACAATTTTATCTTAACCATTATATCTCTCTTCAGTTTTCCTCACAGGAGAAAAAGCCAATTCAGTATTAAAACGCTACCCACGAGCTAATGGACTCTTTGAAGAAATTAGACAGGGCAACATTGAGCGTGAATGCAAAGAAGAAGTCTGCACATTTGAGGAAGCAAGAGAAGCTTTTGAAAATAATGAAAAAACTGTAAGTATACTATTTGAAAAAATTATTTTTCACAGATTTTTTTTTTTGAGGTATATTTAAAACCTGCATTCCTAAATTGTACACATTGCTGTCAATTAAAAATGAACTTTGTGAAGAACTGTGAAAGTGCCACCTACCTGTGGTGGAGAGCCAGGTTCGCTTCCCAGTATGCTGGTCTGCTTTGAGGGCCTGTCTCCACACCACTCTCCTGAACTGAGATTCATCATCTTGGCAAGATGGGGGGAACATCTGCTTCACGTGAGGCTTTGTCCAGAAAAGTTGTAGAGAATGTGATCACCTTGCTCTGTCTCATCAGAGTGAAAGTGTGGAGGAAGCTAATAGATGCGACACTGAAAACGTTTGACTTCTTGTACCAAAGGAAAGACATATTCCCACCCCCCTCCCCACTGTGAGAATGCTCTTTGCCTCTATTTTCTCTAGACTGCATGCTGTTCCAGGACAGCATGGATGGGAAAGTGCAAGGCAGTGGTGTGACCGCTATGGGCCTGTTCTACAGCCGGACATTTCCTTACCAGAGGTTATCATGATATAAAAGCTCCATTCCTGAGCACCACAAGAATAACACTAGATAGTAAACAAATGATGTCACATGTGCTAGAGGAAAATCATATAACTCAAGAGCAGTGGATGCAGACATTTTAAAGAAAGAGGGTTTGCACTCTTGTTAACATAGAGAAGGATCCAGGGATAAGAGGAAGTAGCTAATAGCTAGTGGTGTTGAACATCTTTTCATGTGCTGCTTTTCCATTTTCTCTTCTGTGAGATCCCCCATCATGTATTTTCTTAATTTCTAATTGAATTGTTTTCTTTTACTACTGAGTTCTGAGAGTTCTTTATATGTTCTGGATACATACCCATTGTCAAATAACGTGTTTGTAGGCTATTGATGTGTACGTGTTAATTATAGAAATATCTTACTGCCTCACTGACCTCTTTTACTGCTTTCACGGTGAACAGTGTATCTAATGCTTACCTCTCTGGCCCTTATGTATCTCAGTGCTTCATTGTATCCTTTCCTGCCTGCAGATACAGGATACCGCCTTTCACCAATCTCTGGAGCAAATAGAAGAAACTCTCTCAGCAGTTGCTGAAATAATTCTCTGTGCTCTCCAGCATCACCTTTTCCTCTCCATAGTCTCATTCTCATTAGCCTCCACACCTTTTAGGAAACTTCTAGATTTGGTCACTCTCTTCACTTTACATCCCCATCCAGCAACCACCTCCATTCTTGAAACTGCTTTGGTGCTATGTCTGTACTCACTGCCCTGGTGAGCTGAGCTTTCCTAGTCTCATGGCTTAAAGTGCTAATGACTCTCAGATTTACATCTTGGAGGGCTATGCTGAACTGCATACCTGTATGACTAAATGCCTTCTCCACATCTTCTCTTGGAATTGAGTATGTTTCTCAAACTAAATATTGACATATCTGTGTCCCTTCCCCAAAAATGTGCTCCTACCCCAGCATTTCTGATCTCATTAAGTGGTAAATGTCCATCCATGTCTTTGCTAGGTCCCAAGCCTTGCTGTCATCTCTGACTCTTCTCTCTTGTTCACAGCCACACCCCATCTGCCAATAGTGCTCATTCTAACCTGAAAATATATTCAGAATCTAGCCCACTCTAGTCTCTCTACTTACTTCCACTTTATAACAAGCCACCATCACAGTCTCACCTGTATGAATTCTTGACCCCCTCTTCAGAGTTGATTCTCAAAGCAGTAGGCTAGACTGATCCTTTAAAGTGTCTTTTCCATAATGGATTTTCCGTCTCCCTCAGGAACTGTCAGCGTGTTCAGTCACCCACAAGGCACTGCCCTATCAGTCCCTGTCCCTCTCCACTCCACACCTCCACTGTGACTGTGGACACTTCTTTACCACATCTCCTGTGACTCGCCAGTCTTTACTCACTCGGCTGTGGTTGTCTTGCGGCTCCTCACACATAAGCAGGTCCTGCCTCACGGCTTTGGCATTTGCGCCTCAGGACCACTCACTTTCTCAGTGAGGAAGTATCCTACCTTAACTGAAACCTCTTGCCCCTTCTGTGAATTATTTTTCTTCCCGGCATATATCACCATCCAACATCTGTTGTATTTGTTTTATTGTTGCTCTTCTCCTGGAACTGTAAGCTTTGTGACAGCAGCACTTCCCATCTGTTCCATTCCTAGCTATGGACCTTAACATTTAAATCAGTGCTGGTACATGATAGGAATTAAATAAATATTTGATGAAGAAATGAATTATGGCATTCATTTAATTCATAGGAAGAAGTGATTTAAAACTTGTTCACAAGTTAGCTGATAGATGGAGGCTTAATCTAAACTTTTTTTTTTATCATGGTGGTGCTAGGTTCCTCATCTTCTTTATGGTTAAAAGCCTGTCATTTGAGTTTCCTTATGCCATTAAAACCATACCATTTACCGTAAGGTATGCTTAAGGTCTAATAAGTGCAGTGCACCTGGCATTCTGATCCTTGATCTATTTCAGAACATCTGTTTCAGAAAGAAGAGTGTTTGTTACATGTTAAGAAGGATCTGCTCTGTTAAGCACTGAAAATAGTTTCTTCTTTGAAGGTCATGATTAATTAATCCTGGTGGTGAAGAAAATGATTGACTTTCGAGATTTGCTTTCTACTCATAGGCTACTTATTAACTCTTTTTTTATTTACTAAAATGTATCACTCAGAGCAGGTTTACTCATACACATTTTTATCACCCCCAAATCTGAACTGTGTGAATTTAGAAGTATGCTTTCAGTATAAGGAGTTTTTTTTGTTTGTTTTTGGGTTTTTCTGTAGTGTTTTTTTTAAACTAATATGAAACACAAGTCTAATTATAGCATACAGTGGAAGAAAATGTATTTTGTCTTCATTTTTACCATGTAGAAATTTGGTAACTTTTATTCAGATGTTACTGGTGAGTGCCTACTATATAATAGACACAGGACATACAACAGTGAATAAGTTGACCGTGGCATTTGAGATCTGGTAGAGACCACCTACATACACACAAAAGGTCACATAAGCAGTAGTTGCCAGAAAGCCTTGCCAAAATCCTATCTTGTAAATCACATGGACCTGATTTGGTGTCTCAGCTCTGCCACCTATTGACTGTATTGCTTTGTGCAACTATTTCACCTTTACAGGCCTCAACTTCTGTATCTTAAAATGGAAAGGTTATACTTACAGCATGAGGTTTGGGGCTATGTACTTAGCTTACTGCCTGGCAGAGAGAAAGCCTCCAATTAGTATATTTTCTTCAAGTGTTTTAAGTTCTGAATTATAGCCACTTTATTTAGGAATGATTATTTGATTGCCACCTTTTTCTTTTTCCCCTCCCTGTGGGCCCATCAGCATACTTTGCATTTCGGAACTTTTAATCTTGAACTAACATGAAGAAAATAACTAGAAAAATAACATGAAATAGTAATTCCAAACTTTTTTCACAAATTATTTCTAGTGTATTTGTGCTGGGCTTTCTAAAATGGTTGTCCTCAAACAATACTGTACATAGGAATCAGCTTGGCTGCTTGTCAAAAGTGCATAGTCCCACTTAGCACCCAAACCTGGGTTTCCAATAGTGTTCCATGGCAAAAGAAACCAGGACTCTGGGGGAATGGCTGATTCTAGGATGGGAGCAGGGAGAAAACAAGATGAACTGGAGCATACTATAGCACCAGAAAGTAAGGAAGTGTTCAAAAAAAACAAAGAATGGGAGCATGTAAAAGAGACACAGGACCTGAAGGACCTCCCAATGGCTAAAGCTGGAACAACTGGAGTAACAAAATAAATAATAAAGTATTGGATTACAAGTCAAGGGCAATAAATGCACCTGAGTCCATAATGATACAAATAAATGAATAAATACATAGGGGAGAAGAGACAAGTCTACAGTATGAAGGAATTCCAAATTATGTATATAAATACTCCCCTCTCCAGGAGGCAGAGCTTAATTCTTTGCCTCTCTTAAGTGTGGCATGGGCTTGCTGATCTGCTTCCAAAGAATTGAGTGGGGCAACTGGGGGAACAAAAATAACAGTGGAGAAACCTGGCAAAAACTACCTTCGCTGGTGATTAACATTAGCATCATCAGTGATAAGTCTCGTATATCATGTGATGAGAAGGGCCTTCACTTCTGTGGTATTTTTCCCCAAAACGTATACCCCCAGTGGGTCATGAGAAAATTACCAAAGACATCCAAATTGAGAGACATTCTACAAAATACCTGACTCAAAAACAGTCAAGGTTCTGAAAAAGAAGACTAAGGACCTGTCACATATCGGAGACACGATGATTAAATGCAATGTGGAGTGGATTCTGGAACAAAATGTCCTTAATGGAAAAACTAGTGAAATCCAAACTCGCTGTTAGGAGTAATAGACCAATATTGGTTCATTAATTTGAACACAAGTACCACCTTGATGTAAGGGCTAACACTAAGGGATACTGGGAGAGGGTATAGAAGATGTTATGTACCAGTTGTGTAGCTTTGCTGTAAATCTAAAATTATTCCCAAGGAAAAAGCTATTTTAAAAATGCATAGTCATAATGGGAACAGGGAACCTGCTTTAATGAACGGTCTTCAGGATGCTAATATAGGTGATCAGCAGAGATTAATGTGTTAGATTGTAAAGCAAGTAATTTAACTAAAACAGTTTAGTTGTAATACTCAAAAGCTTTTAGTCAGTGGTTTTCCTGGGGGTGTGGATGACTGTCCTGTCTGGGTTCATCATGCTAAGTCTATACCATTCCCTGTGCACTCCATGCTCCCCTCCACTCACAGGTTGTGGTTGAATTTTATTTTAGTTTATTATTATTTTTTAATAGAGGTACATAAAATTAAATGCACAAATCGTAGCATATAGCTCCATGAATGCTTTCATTTGTACATACTTGTAATCATCACCCAAACCCAAGATATTCAAACATTCTTACTAATCTTCCCCCTTCATCTGTTTCACCTGTACCCCACTATCCTCTCTTGTGGCAACCACCAGTCTGTTCTCTATGTATGAGTCTATTTCTGTTTTATTTGTTTTTTTTTGATTCCACATGTAGGTGAAATCATATGGTATTTGTCTTTCTCTGATTTATTTTACCCATCCATGTTGTTGAGAATGGCAAGCTTTCATTCTTTTTTTATGGCCGAGTAATATTCCACTGTGTATATGCACTCCATCTTTGTCCATTCATCTACTGATGGACACTTAGGTTGCTTCCATGTCTTGGCTATTGGATATAATGCTTCAGTAAACATAGGGGTGCACATATCTTTACAAATTAGTTGTTTTTGTTTTCTTTGGGTAAATTCCCAGAAGTAACATCACTGGGCTGTATAGTATTTCCATTTTTAGTTTTCTGAGGAAACTTCATACTGCTTCCTCTCATGCCTGTACATGCCTTACAATCCCACCAGCAGTGTACAGGGTTCCCTTTCTCCACATCCTTGCCAACACTTGTTATTACTTGTCTTGCTGATATAAGCCACTCTGACAGGTGTGGGTTGATAACTCATTGTGGTTTTGATTTGCATTTCCCTGATGATGAGTGACGTTGAACATCTTTTTGTGTGTCTGTTGGCCATTACTGTCTTTGTTGGAAAAATGGCTGTTCAGGTCCTCTGCCCAATTTTGTACTGGGTTATTTGTTTTTGTGGTATTGAGTTGTATGAGTTCTTTATATATCTTGGAATTGGCCCCTTCTCAGACATCACATTTGCACATATATTCTCCCTTTCAGTAGGTTGCCTTTTCATTTTGTCTATGGTGTCCTTGGTTGTGCAGACACTTTTTAGTTTGATGTAGTTCCACTTATTTTTGCTTTTGTTTCCCTTTCATGGGGAGACATATAAAGAAAACAATTACTAGTGATGGTGTTCAAGAATGTACTGATGTCAAGGAGCTTACTGCCAATGTTTTCTTTCAGGAGTATTATGGTTTCAAGTCTTACATTTAGGTCTTTAATTCATTTTGAATTTATTTTTGTGTATTGTGTAAGACAATGGTCCAGTTGCACTCTTGTGTATAGCTGGCCCATTTTTCCCCACACCATTTATTAAGAGACTGACTTTTCCCCATTGTATAGTCTCACTTCCTTTGGCATACATTAGTTGACCTTATAAGCATGGGTTTATTTCTGGGCTGTCTACTCTGTTACATTGATCTACTTATCTGTTCTTGTGGCAGTTGTGGTTGCATTTTAGAAACTGTGTTAGTGATATCCAAGGATTATGTATCTAAGTCCACTGACTCCTTTTTAGATAATACACCTTGTTCCAGAATGTTGCCATTTAAATTTGTTTTTTATGGACATCGTTGAAAGAGAACTTAAAGTGCCGCTTTATACTAGGATATGTTACAAATGCTACATTAGAAATTTCTGGACTCAGCACTGATGGCAGGAGGTATCATGTAGACACTTGTGGGTGGAGATAGTGATTACAAGAAAGTGTTCAGTGCCTGCGAGGTATTTAAGAGTTGGTCACTAGCTTCCTGGAGATTACTCATCACACCTGCAGGCAGAAACTTGGATTCTTTGGCATTGTTAAGAAAACTCCCATTTCACTTAGGCCTTTCATGATCCACTCGAGCCACTGATTCAGAACTGTGCTCTTTGAGGGATCAGGGAATTCAGGAAGGAAGTGAAGTGGGAGTCAAGTCTGGGCATAGACATAGCAGGGCAGATATGAGGCCTAGGTATGGCCATATCCCAGCCATACACTATGCATTTACATCCACATCTTCCCACACCCTGCACAGACCCCTCCCAGGCCCTTCTGGGCAGCCAAATCTGCAGTTTCCCATCAACCATATAGGGTTGGTTCTCTGGGGCTCCCACAGTCTTCTTCACTACTTCTTTTGGGATCTCCTGAGAATAAGTTAAACAGGCCAAAGTATGTTATTCTGTGCAGTTGGTATTCTGAGATACTGGAGAGATGAGGAAAGCAGATGTCACTTTGTCTATTATATGATCATTTACATGAAGTTTTTATCAATTATATTTTGATGTTTTTAAATTATGGGTGAACTTTTTCTTTGGCAGTTGTGCTCTCTTGTCGATTATAAATCCTATGTAGTCTCAGTTATTCTTTTCAGAATATGGTAGTAACTGAATTTGGAGGGTTTCAGACTGTATATTACCAAAGCAGTGGACTTGCTCCAGTGTGGGTCTCTCCTGCCCACACCAGCAGTGTGCTAGTTTCCTTTCCCAGTGCCAATTAATATTTTTCAGATCTGCCCTCAGAGACTGGGTACTGGTGGGACTGACAAGCCCATTTCTTGTCATTTGTAGAATCATCTGCACTTCAGGTGTAATATAGCTCTGCAGATTGTGCGCAGCCATGTCTAGTTAGAGATAGCCTGTTTAACCTCTGTATATGCTGCTAGTTACCTATGATTAGACTGGAGGCATATGTAGAATTTCAGAACTCATCAGTGCTCTTCATTAGAATTAACTGGCAGAAGCAGTTCTTCTAATGTATCTGGTGGAAACCCAAAGGTTCCATAGCAATATTGCACCAGAGTTTAAGGTCATATAAATAATGAGTCAAGTGTCTAAAAAGACCCGCCTTGTGTATCCTCTCTAGTTGGACATGGACAGTCTAAACTCCCATTCCTTAGAGGAAGGCAGATGCCATACCTTCCTTGGCACCTTTGGGTGCTATCCGTTCTCTTCCATTTCAAACTTTAATTTTGAATTCATGCTTTATGTTCACCTTATTCTCCTCTGCTCCTCCAGCTTCTGCTAGACCTTAGATCCTGGAGTGAGGAGACAGGGGCATGTTCTTCTCTTTAACTCTTACCCCTTCCCATTTCTCTCCCCCTCTGTTATTTTGAGGACTAGGGGGAAGGAAAGGGAAAGAGGACAGATGTGATCCTAGTGGCCCTGTCAGCCACCATGCTGCTGCTTTGGGATGCTTGATTGCTTGATAGGCAGTATGGTTATTGTTAGAAATGGCTCACATTGTCTAACAGTGAGCTGCATTCAGAGGAATTGATGATAATAAAGCTTTACATTCAAATTGGGGTTTGAGTAGAACCCTAGATCAGCACCTTTGCTTGGTAATTGTTTACGGCATCTCTTATTTCATCTGAAAGATGATGTCACATGCATCCCATAGTATGCTAGGAGTAGGTCAGCTATGAATTCAGAGAACAGAGGCTTACCTGTTACCCAAGAAATTAAATTCCTTAGCCTAATACTCAAAAACTGTCCCTCCAAAAAAAAAGAAAAGAAAGAAGAAAAAAGTCAGAAACCACCCCATTCTGGGATGAGGCTGAAGTGTAAAATGACATAATATCCAACAGAAAATGCCAGTTATTTTCTTTAGCAATGTTTTCTGTCTTTGTACATAATACTGTAGACTGTTGGCTAAGAGCACAAATAAATTACCAAAAAGTATAAGGAATTATTAATAGTAAAAAAAAATAGCTAAGCTATTCAGCAAGTGGATGACAAAACCCAATAAATACTGCCAAATTTTATTGCTTCTCTCATCATTATTCACATTTTAACTTCCGTGAAAGTAAAGTGCAGCTTACAGCCAATGGCTTGTCATGGATTAGTTGAAAGCATGTTTTTTTTTTTAACAACAAAAAAAATAGTGTGCTTTTTCAATTCATGGAATATTTGATAAAATACAGCAACCCATCACCACCCCTTCCACTCAGAGATTCGCATCTGGGTGGTGCTACTACTGTAAATCAATTTCTGTTACAGCATGGGTGGCTGCTGATTCCTTTAATATTGGGGGTTGTCATTGGTTGTTCCCCCTCCCCACCCCTGTGTTAGGGCACAGTCCCCCCAGAGCAAGGCTTCTCACCATGGCTTGTTAGAATATCAGTAACTGTAGAATCTATAAGATTGAGTTTAGCCATGTCCAAGGTACAATAAAATAGCAAATGAAATGAAACTTTGCGATAGATCTATATTGTCACCCTCAGCCCTAGGACTTGGGTACCTCAAGCCGAAATGGGATCTGTTCCCCAAATGCACATACAGCAACTAGCGGGACAAAGAGGGCTCTCTGCCTTTTTTTGAATTGTATGCTTTGGAGAGTTACATTAATGCCGAGAATTAAAATAGTATTATTATTACAATGTTAAGATAATACCCTGGAGAGAGGATTAAAGATGGCCCTGTGAGAGGTGAAACAGAGGCTTCCTCCTAAAATCGCATATAATATGAAAATATAACTAATACAACTATTCTTGAAAGAGTAGCAGGAAAGAGGACTGCACCAAACTGCATACACCTGGAGACAAGAGCAGACCTCATGGAAAAGGGTAACGTACTAAAGCTGTGGCCCTGCGGGATCCAAGCCCTTCCCCCACCCCAGCTCACCAGTGGGAGGAAGAGGAATGGAGTAGGGAGGGAGTGGAGATCTGGGACTGCTGAATACCTAACTCTGGAGATCTGCTCTGGGAGCACAAACCTACATTTCATGGTACTTGCATGATACTCTCGTAATTAGGGGGTTGGAAAGCTAAGACAGGCAGAATTCCTGGAGAGACTAAGATTCCAGCTGTTTGTGGAAAGCAGGGAACTGTATCCAGCTGCTCTGGGACAAAAGAAAGGCAGGCAGTCTGAGAGACTTCCTAACAAAGAAGCCCTTAGCAAGAGGGCTGCTAAAGGGGCAAGGATTGCACAGAGCTTACTGCTCAGGAGAAAGGACAGGTAGACAAAATTGTCTGGGTGCACTCTGCCCAGCAGGTTGGGAGCTTTCACGATCTTCAGGTGCTCCAGCTCCCTGGCTGCCTACACAGCTCCAAGAACCCCTTCTGTGACAGGCAGACTACTGCGCCTTTATTCTGGCCAGCCCCACCAGGCTTACAAACTGGGAAACCCTATCCTGGTGTTAGGCCAGCCAGAGGGAAGATCTGTCTACAGTAACTAAAAACGCAAAGCGCAGAGGCTTATACCTGTGTGCTCAGCCCACTGGTTCAGGCAGTGGAGACAGGCATAGCAGCCAGGAAGTAGGAAACAGATCTTTCCTCCCCCCAGGCACCAATACCACTCCCCTGCAACTCCCTACATTGCTTCAGGGGCTGAACAGCTCCAGAGAGTAGAGCTTCTGGGCACTAGAGGGCGCCATACACAAATATGAAACACCAAAGGAACCTGGTCCAGAGTAAAATTATTAATACAACTCCTGAGAAAGATTTAAATGATATTGACCTCATGACTCTCCCTGAAAGGGAGTTCAAAATAAAAATCATTAACATGCTCATGGAGGTACGGAAAGATATTCAAGAACTCAGGAATGAATTACAGGTTGGAGATCGAATCATTGAAGAGCACAATGGACGGTATTAAAAGCAGATTGGATATCGTGGAGGAGATGATAAATGAAATAGAAACTAGAGAAGAGGAATACAAAGAAGCTGAGGCACAGAGAGAAAAAAGGGTCTCTAAGAATGAAAGAATATTGAGAGAACTGTGTGACCAATCCAAACGGAACAATATTCGCATTATAGGGGTACTAGAAGAAGAAGAAGAGAGAAAAAGGGATAGAAAGTGTCTTTGAGGAGGTGATTGCTGAAAAGTTGCCCAAAAGGAGATAGTCTCTCAGGCCATGGAGGTGCGCAGATCTCCCAACACAAGGGACCCAAGGAAGACGACATCAAGACATATAATAATTAAAATGGCAAAGATCAAGGATAAGGACAGACTATTATAAGCAGCGATAGAGAGAAAAAAGATCACATAAAAAGGAAAGCCCATCAGGCTATCATCAGACTTCTCAACAGAAACTTTACAGGCCAGAAGGGAGTGGCATGATGTATTTAATGCAATGAAGCAGAAGGGCCTTGAACTAAGATTACTTTATGTGGCAAGATTATCATTTAAATTTGAAGGATGGATTAAACAATTCCCAGATAAGCAAAAGCTGAGAGAATTTACGTCCCACAAACCATCTCAACAGTGTATTTTGGAGGGACTGCTATAGATGGAAGTGTTCCTATAGTTTAATAGCTGTCACCAGAGGTAATAAAACCACAGTAAAGAAAGTAGAACAGCTAATTACTAAGAAAATGCAAAATTAAATTAACTATCCCCAAAGTTAATCAAGGGATAGACAAACAGTACAGAATATGATACCTATATAAAGAATGGAGGAGGAAGAAAAAGGAGGAGGAAAAAAAAAGAACCTTTAGATTGTGTTTGTAATAGCATATTAAGTGAGTTAAGTTAGACTCTTAGATAGTAAGAAAGTTAACCTTGAACCTTTGGTAACCACGAATCTGAAGCCTGGATTGCCAATAAGTACATACCTATCCATAATCACCCTAAATGTAAATGGACTGAATGCACCAATCAAAAGGCATAGAGTCACTGAATGGATAAAAAGCAAGACCCATCTATATGCTGCCTTCAAGAGACTCACGTTAAACTCAAAGACATACACAGACTAAAAGTGAAGGGATGGAGAAAGACATTTGATGCAACTAATAGGGAGAGAAAGCAGGAGTTGCAGTACTTAGACAAAATAGACTTCAAAACAAAGAAAGTCACAAGAGACAAAGAAGGACATTACATAATGATAAAAGGGTTAATCCAGCAAAAAGATATAACCATTATAAATATCTATGCGCCCACACAGGAGTACCTACATATGTGAAACAAATACTAACAGAATTAAGGGGGAAATAGAATGCAATGCATTCATTCTAGGAGACTTCGACACACCACTCACTCTGAAGGACAGATCAACCAGACAGAAAATAAGTAAGGAGACAGAGGCACTGAACAACACATTAGAACAGATGGACCTAACAGACACCTACAGAACTCTACACTCAAAAGCAGTGGAATACACATTCTCAAGTACACATGAAACATTTTCAAAAATAGATCATATACTAGGCCACAAAAAGAGCCTCGGTAAATTCAAAAAGATTGAAATTGTACCAACCAGCTTCTCAGACCACAAAGGTATGAAACTAGAAATGAATTACACACAAAAAAATGAAAAATCCCACAAACACATGGAGGCTTAATAACATGCTCCTAAATAATCATTGGATCAATGACCAAATAAAAACAGAGATCAAGCAATATATGGAGACAAATGACAAACAATAATTCAACACCGCAAAATCTGTGGGACGCAGTGAAGGCCGTGCTAAGAGGAAAGTATATTGCAATACAGGCCTACCTCAGGAAAGAAGAACAATCCCATATGAGCAGTCTAAACTCACAATTAACGAAACTAGAAAAAGAAGAATAAATGAGACCCAAAGTAAGTAGAAGGAGGGACATAATAAAGATTAGAGCATAAATAAGTAAAATTGAGAAAAATAAAACAATAGAAAGGATCAACGAAAGCAAGAGCTGGTTCTTCAAGAAAATAAACAAAATAGAGAAACCGGTAGCCAGACTTATCAAGAAAAAAAGATTGTCTATTCACATAAACAGAATCAGAAATGAGAAAGGGAAAATCACTACAGACAGCACAGAAATACAAAGAACTGTTAGAGAATACTATGAAAAATTACATGCTAACAAACTGGATAACCTAGAAGAAACGGACAGCTTACTAGAAAAATACAACCTTCCAAGGCTGACCCAGAAAGAAACAGAAAATTTCAACAGACCAATTACCAGCAACAAAATTGAACTGGTAATCGAAAACCTACCTAAGAACAAAACGCCTGGACCAGATGGCTTCACCGCTGAATTTTATCAAACGTTTAGTGAAGACCTAATACCCATCCTCCTTAGTTTTCCAAGGAGTATAAGAGCAGGGAATACTTCCAAACTCATTCTATGAGGCCAGCATCACTCTAATAGCAAAACCAGGCAAAGACACCACAAAAAAAGAAAACTATAGACCAATCCCTGATGAACATAGATGCAAAAATACTCAATAAAATATTATCAAACCGAATTCAAAAATACATCAAAAGGATCATCCATCATGATCGAGTAGGATTTATTCCAGGGATGCAAGGATGGTACAACATGTGAAAATCCATCAATATCATCCACCACATCAACAAAAAGAAGGACAAAAACCACATGATCATTTCCATAGATGCTGAAAAAGCATTTGACAAAATTCAACATCCATTCATGATAAAAACACTCCACAAAATGGGTATAGAGGGCAAGTACCTCAACATCATAAAGGCCATATATGACAGACCCACAGCCAACATTATACTTAACAGCAAGAAGCTGAAAGCTTTTCCTTTAAGTTTGGGAACAAGGCAAGGATACCCACTTTCCCCACTTCTATTCAACATAGTACTGGAGGTCATTGCTTCGGGAATCAGACAACACAAAGAAATAAAAGACATCCAGATTGGCAGGGAAGAGGTTAAACTGTCCCTGTTTGCAGGTGACATGATATTGTACATAAAAAACCCTAAAGAATCTACTCCAAAACTACTAGATCTAATATCTGAATTCAGCAAAGTTGTGGGATACAAAATTAATACGCAGAAATCTGTGGCATTCCTATATACTAATAATGACCTAGCAGAGAGAGAAATCAGGAAAACAATTCCATTCACAGTTGCATCAAAAAGAATAAAATACCTAGGAATAAACCTAGCCAAGGAAGTGAAAGACCTATACTCTGAAAACTACAAGACACTCATGAGAGAAATTAAAGAAGATACCAATAAATGGAAACACATCCTGTGCTCAGGGACAGGAAGAATTAATATTGTCAAAATGGCCATCCTGCCTAAAGCAATCTACAGATTCAATGCAATTCCTATCAAAATACCAACAGCATTTTTCAATGAACTAGAGAAAATCATTCTAAAATTCATATGGAACCACAAAAGACCCCGAATACCCAAAGCAATTCTGAGAAGGAAGAATAAAGCTGGGGGGATTATGCTCCCCAACTTTGAGCTTTACTACAAAGCCACAGTACTCAAGACAGTTTGGTACTGGCACAAGAACAGACCCATAGACCAATGGAAAAGACTAGAGAGCCCTGATATAAACCCAACCATGTATGGTCAATTAATATATGATAAAGGAGCCATGGACCTACAATGGGGAAATGACAGCCTCTTCAACAGCTGGTGTTGGCATAACGGGACAGTTACATGCAAGAGAATGAAACTGGATTATTGTTTAACCCCATACACAAAAGTAAACTCGAAATGGATCAAGGACCTGAATGTAAGTCATGAAACCATAAAAGACAACATAGGCAAAAATCTCCTGAATATAAGCATGAGCAACTTCTTCCTGGACACATGTCCTTGAGCAAGGGAAACAAAAGCAAAAATGAACTCATGGGACTACATCAAACTAAAAAGTGTCTGTACGGCAAAGGACACCATCAACAGAACAAAATGGCATTCTACAGTATGGGAGAATATATTTGTAAATGACATATCCGACAAGAGGTTAACATCCAAAATATATAAAGAACTTACATGCCTCAATACCCAAAAAGCAAATAACCTGATTAAAAAAATGGGCAGAGGATATGAAGAGACAGTTCTCCAAAGAAGAAATTCAGATGGCCAACAGACACATGGAAAGATGCTCCACATCACTAATCATCAGGGAAATGCAAATTAAAACCACAATGAGATACCACCTCACACCAGTAAGGATGGTCAGCATCAAAAAGACTAAGAACAACAAATACTGGCGAGGATGCGGAGAAAGGGGAATCCTCCTACACTGCTGGTGGTAATGTAAGCTCGTTCAACCATTGTGGAAGGCAATATGGAGGTTCCTCAAAAAACTAGAAATACAAATAGCATTTGACCCAGGAATCCCAGTCCTTGGAATTTACCCAAAGAATACAACTTCTCAGATTCAAAAAGACATATGTACCCCTGTGTTTATTGCAGCACTTTTTACAATAGCCAAGATATGGAAGCAACCTAAGTGTCCATCAGTAGATGAATGGATAAAGAAGAAGTGGTACATATACACAATGGAATACTATTCAGCCATAAGAAGTAAGCAAATCCTGCCATTTGCAACAACATGGATGGAGCTGGAGGATATTATGCTCAGTGAAATAAGCCAGGCAGAGAAAGAGAAGTGCCAAATGATTTCCCTCATTTGTGGAGTATAACAACGCAGCAAAACTGAAGAAACAAAATAGCAGCAGACTCAGAGACTCCAAGAAGGAACTAGTGGTTACCAAAGGAGAGGGGTGTGGGAGGGCGGGCAGGGAGGGTAGAAGAAGGGGATTGTGGAGTATTATGTTTAGTACACATGGTGTGGGGGATCACGGGGAAAACAGTGTAGCACAGCAACGGCAAACAGTGCATCTGTGGCATCTTACTACACTGATGGACAGTGACTGCATTGGGGTATGAGTGGGGACTTGATAATATTGGTAAATGTAGTAACCACATTGTTTTTTCACGTGAAACCTTCATAAGAGTGTATATCAATAATACCTTAAGAAAAAAAAAGATAATATCCCATTCCCAAAGCTAATATTTGACACCAATCACTGCATATCATGAGTAAACTAAGGGCTGATTTTCTTTCTTTTCATTGCTGAGGAAGGACTCATGGCATAGGCTTCAGTCATCTTTCTGGTAGTGTCAGGCTCTTCATTTCAAAATAAGGAAATAACAGTCCCAGAGAAGTTATTGATTTGCTCATTTTCCCATAGCAAGATACTGACTTGTGCAGCCCAAAATAGGACCCAGGTCTCCTAATTCAGTGTCTTCCCTCCCCCATTCTCCCTCCACACCGCATACAATCTCCTCCTAATTTAATTGGTAGTGATTACACCAGAGGTTTTAAACAGTTCACCTCTCGGC
>JAVSCE010003611.1:0-183334 GCA_032199065.1 Smutsia gigantea
GTTAATAGTGTTAACTGGAATAAACTGCAAAGAGAATTACTAAAATGTAAGTAAAATTTTACTGAGGACTCCAAAAATACAGTACAAAAGGACAAAGAAATAAGTAAAATATGTTCAGAGTCATAGTGGATGGTTTTAGAAGTTTCAATATCTGGTTAATAAGAATTCCAGAAACAGAGAGTATTCTGGAGAAAATTATCAATGAAAATGTCCCAGTGATAAACCTAGGAGTCTTCACATTGAAAGGATCCACTGAATGCTAAGCAGGATGGAAGAAAAAATGTACTATCTAGACACTGACTGGGCAGTAAAATATTAGAACTTGAAGACTAATGAAAGTCCCAAGAATTTTTAGGGAGAAGAATCAAGACTGAGAATCAGAACAACATCAAAATTCTCACCAGCAACAACAGACACTAACAAGCTATGGAGTAATACCTTCAATGTTCTGAGGAAAATGATTTAAAATCTAGTCTTTCAAGAGGAAAGGGCAAAATAAAGCTTTTTTTAATATGCAAGGGCTCAGAATATTTATTAGCCACAAAGACTATCTGAAATAATTCCTTGAGGAAGTACTCCTCCAAAATAATGAATTAGGAAAAGGAAAAAAACAATTATGTTATATAAGAAATAATGTTGGGCAAGGAAATCAGAAAAATTGTTAAGTATTGATAGAAAATTAGAAAAGCATAATGTGAAGATGTAAAAGAAACAAGAGAACCTAGTACTAAAATTCCAGGTGTCCTCATTAGAGATGCTGGGGAAAAGAATGAACTGAAAGCATGCTGTTCTTTCCTAGCGTGAATGGAGACTTTGATTAACTGTAAACATTAAGCAAATATGTAAGTTTAAGCTTGTCTATTAGTAATTTAAAAGTAGAAACAGGATGCCCACATTTTCTCATTAGATAGAAAAGAAAAGTATACAGGCTTGATTATTCCAATAGAGAGGCAGGAAAAGAAAAATAAACCCAATAAACAGAAAAGCCTAGTAAATAGGAAACACAAAACAAAGTAGTAATCACCTTAATCACAATAAATGTTAGTACATTAAATTTCCCTGCTAAATGAATGAAACCCAACTTCAGGTAAAATCTCCATTACCTCCTCAAAAAGTTAAACACTTATCATATGATTCATTGATTCCATTCCTACATCACACCCAAGAGAATCAAAAACATACATCCACACAAAAATTTGTATATGAAGGTGTTTACAGCAGCATTATTCATAATAATAAAAAACTGGAAACATCCAAATGTCCATCAACTTGTGATGGTAAAAAAAAATCTGGTATATATCTATACAATGGAATATTTATTCAACCATAAAGGAATGAAGTACTGATTCATGCTCTATCATGGATGAACTCTGAAAACATTATGCTAAGAAGTCAGTCATAAAAAGTTACATATTATGCATTCAATTTGTATGAAATGTCCAGAACAGGCAAACCCAAAGAAACAGAAAATAGAGAAGTGGTTGTCAGTGGCTGGGAGAAGGGAAGAATAGGGAATGACTGTCAGTAGATACAGGGTTTCTTCCTTGGGGACTGAAAATGTTCCAGAACTAGTGGTGATTGCACAACTTTTGAATATAGTGAAAATGAACTGTACACTTTAAAAGGGCAAATTGTGTGGTATGTGAATTAAATTTCTATTAAAAAAGAAAGTATTGCCACCACCAGAAAAAAAAAACCCAAAATTCAAGTCCAGATATATACTGGCCCCACAGGACACAGCTAAAATAAAATGTGATAATAGTGTAAGGAAGTTGAGCGATTCCATTTGTCAGCAAGTAAGTATAAAACTAGGCAAATTATTAATAACAACTACCTCAGGGCACCAGAAACCAACCAAAGGCAGGTAAAAATCTAAGATGCGTACTCATTAAAAACTGGTACTTATAGGGTAAGAACTGTTAAGTTTATGGTCTTCCTCTGGAGGGGAGTGGGCAGGGGGGCGTGTTTCAATCTTTCCCAGCTCAGACAGTGAAAACTCACTGGCTGGAGGTTACAAATTCAGATTAAGGGTGAGATTTTGGAAACAAGAGAACTATCCAAAGGCTGAGATAAGAAACTCCCCATATCCCTGGCTGACTACTAAGCATACAAGTATGTGGGCCACCCCAGAGAGCCTAACAAAAATGGGAGATGTGAGAATTTGCTGTCTTTGTATGTGGTTCCCTAATGCATACACAGCTCAGGGGATAGAAGGTGAAAGCCTTACTGGCTTTGGGTATTTGGGCTCTCTGCTCAAATAACGGGCTGATCACTAAATAAGCAAGTTAGGTGAAGCTCCTAGGGAGGTAGCTAGGTTTAAGAAAAACAAAAACAAAAACAGCAGAGACACCCATAGCTACACACTGACCCCCGCCCCCCCACAGACACTCACAGAGGAAGAAAAGACTGCAGCTTGAGTTTACCCATGCTTTCAAAAGAATCACCAGAATCCAGACATTCAGACTCACTACAGTGATTTATCTACAATGTTTCTAACTAAAATGTAAGACGTAGAAAGAAACAGGAAAGCATGACCCATACATATGGGAGAAAGAAAGCAGCCAATTGAAAGTGACTCTGAGTGGGCCCAGATGTTGAATTTAGCATGCAAAGACTTCAAAGCAGATATAAGTATGTTCAAATAATTCAAGGAAAATATATTAATAATGACTGAAAAATATTCTCAATGGAAAAACTGGAACTATAAAAAAGAACCAAATGGAAATTTTAGAGCTGAAAAGAACAAGAAATGAAATAAAAAATTCACAACATGAGCTATGAGCAGATTTGAGATGGTAAAAGAATCAATGAATTTAAACAGAAATTATCAAATCTAAAGAACAAATAGAAAAAACAAGGAAACATGGAGTGTGACAGTATCAATAATGCTAGCATCAGTGTAACTAAAGTCTTAGAAAGAGAAAAGAGGCAGGAAAAAACCTGAATAAAAAACTCCCCGAATTTGGTAAATGGTTTGCTTATGTTTAAAGAAATGCAATGAACTCCAACCCCTTGAAAATTTTCAACTGCTAGGTAATACATTTTAAGCCCATTACAATAACAAAAAAGAAAGAAAAAAATGGAATGGTAATATGTAGAATGGGAAAATACAGGGAAGCTTTTATTTTAACGAAGTTAAATTTATCTTTTAATATCCTAAGGAATCCTGAACATGGGGTGGTTGCAAAGATATTCTCCTGTTTTTACTAAGGCCTGTGATTCTTTCATCTTCAATTAAATTGTGTGTGAGGAGGGTGAGGTTCACTTCCTCTCCATGTTTATCCAGTTGTTGCAGCACCATTACTGAAAAGCCTTTTCTTTTCTTTTCCTGTTGTCTTGCCATGTTTGTCAAAACTGAATTGAACATACACGTGCAAGCATGTGTGTGCACATGTGACTGTCTTCCTGGGCCCTTTTCTGTTCAGATTTTTCTAGCTCTTATGCCAAAAATTACACTCTTACATACTGCGGCTTTTCAGTACATCTTAAAATTAGTCCTCCAACTTTGTTCTACCTTTTTAACCTTTTTTTTCCCCAACTGCATATATTTTAGAATCAACTTGTCAATTTTGAACAAAACACCTTGTTGAGATTTGGAGTAGGATTGTTATTAAAATCAAGATGAATTTCCAAAGTGACTTCTTAAAGAATACTGAATCTTGAAATCCACAAATATAATGTATGCATGTCTCCTGTATTACAGTCATCTTTATTTTATTTCAGCAACGGTCTTATTTTACTTCAGCAACATTTTATAGTTTTCAGTGCGGAAGTCTTGTACCTCTTTTGCTAAATCCACTCTTAAGTACTTAATTTAAGGTTTTGTTGAGGGGCTGCTGTTATAAATGGTATTATTTTTTGAATTTCATTTCCTAAGTTTGCCACTAGTTTATAGAAGTACAATTGGTTTGTATACATGAATTATGCATTCCAAGTACTTGCGAAATTCACTTACTAGTTCAAGTAGTTGTTTTGAGGATTCCTTAATTTTATATGTTAACAGTGTATGCATTTTTTCCTTTTTTTTTTTTTAGTCTTTCTGCGCTGGCTACAATGTCCGGTACAATCTTGAACAGACTGATGAAAGTAATTCTTGCTTTGCTCCTGATCTTAAGTATGATGTTAATTTATTGTAGTTTTTGATGTGGTTGGATTTAAGCTATCATTTTGCCACTTGTTTTGTTTGCCCCATTCAGTTTTTGCTCTTCTGTTCTTCCTCTCCAGCCATATTTATTTATTTAGTTTTTGGTTGGGGAAGAAGGGATGGATTATATATTTTTTAAGTTTTTTTTCTAGAGATTATAATTTATAGCCTTACTAAAGTCTACTTAAAATTATTCTTGTGTCACATCACTTCATAAGTTCCTTGCAATAATTTACTCCATTCCCTTCCTTTGGGCTACTACTGTTATATATTTTAGATTTGTTGTAGATTTGCCTATATCTAGATTTGTTAAACTCTACAATGCTAAAAATTTTACAATAAAGATTTTTTAAAGAAATTGAGAAAAGAAAAAAGGCATTCTTACATTTACCTACATATTTTCCATTTCCAGTGCTGCCATTACTCCCAGTAGATCTAAGTTTCCATCTGGTGTTATTTCATTTCAGCCTGAAGAACTCCCTTAAACTTTTCCTATAGTACAAGCCTGCTTGTAATGGAATCTCCCAGCTTTCATTTATCTAAAGGATATTTTCATTTTTAAAGGAAATTTTCACCAGAATTCTAGGTTGAGAGCGTTTTTCCTTCAGCACTTTAAAAATGTCATTCCACTGTCTGGCTTTGGTTGCTTCCTATATAAGACGTTATCTGTAAATTGTGTTATTGTTCTCCTGTTTTTTCCCCTTCTGCTTTTGAGATTTTCCCTTTATCTCTGGTTTGATTATTTTATGTCTAGGTGTGATTTTCTTTGTATTTATCATGCTTGTAGTTCACTGGGCTTTTTAGATCTGTAAGATACTGTTTTTCACCAAATTTGGGAAATTATAGGCCACTATTTCTTTAAATATTTTTTTTCCTGCCCCGTTCTTTCTCTATCCTCCTTCTGGAACATAAATGATGCATATGTTAGGCTGCCTAACACTGTTCTCCCAAGTCACTGGGGGTTGCTACTTTTTTTTTTCTCAATCTCTTTTCTCTGTGTTCCTTGACTAGGTAATTTCTATTGATCTGTGTTCAAGTTCATTTAACCTTTCTTCTGTCTTCTGCAAACTGTTGATCAGCTCATTAAATGAATTTTCCATTTCAGATATTGTACTTTTCAAGATTTCCATTTAATTCCTTTTTAGTTTCTATTTTTTCTTTTGCTGAATTGTCCATCTCTTTACTCATTTTGACTATCTTTTTCCACCAAATCTTTGAAACATCTGTAACAATATTAAAGTTCATGTCTAATTCCAGAAGATAAATCATGTAGGGGTCTACTACTATTGTTTGCTTTTTCTCTTAACTATGCATCACATTTTCCTGTTTCTTGTCAAAATAGCTAATGTTTCATTGTATACTGGACATTATTAACAACACATAGTAGTAGAAACTATGGATTCAGTTACCTCCCATTGAACAGTTAGATCATTTAGTCGATCACCCTATGGCTTGGTTTTATGTTTTATTTATACTATACTTTATTTATTCTTAAATCCATAGTCTTTACTCCTCAGCTGCTGCTCTTTTGAGACTTCAATAAAAATCCCAGGATGTTTACTGAGCCACTTAAAATTCCAAACTCTGTCTCTCTTGAGGAGGTAGGAAGCTGAGATCTCTGCTCAGCTTTTAAAGTTCCTATTATTGTTTTTCACTAGCCTATTTGAAGTTCCCTCTTGCATGAGCAGTTGAAGAGTCAGCAAAGGATTTCAGGGAGTTCCTATACGGACAGGAGGACTACTCCTTTTTATCTTCTTAATTTCCAGCTTCTCTGGCAGCTTTGAACTCTGTCCTTTGGCACCTCGAGCCAATAAAAACTGTGGCTTTCTGTTTAGCCACTTTACACTGCATAGGCTGGGAGTGCTTTCAGGGAGAAAAGCCATTTAAAAATAAATCTTACCCAGCATATTCCCACATTTCAAGGGTCAAATTATTCAGAGAACTGTGTTAAATATCCTGCCCAAATTTTATACTTGTCATCTATGAAAGAATTAGTCTAATACAGGCATATCTCATTTTTTTCCCATTTTTTTATTATTATTGATACACACTCTTATGAAGGTTTCAGATGAAAATACAATGTGTTTACTACATTTACCCATATTATCAAGTCCCCACCCATACCCCAGTGCAGTCACTGTCCATCAGTGTAGTATGATGCCACAGATTCACTGTTCAGGCATACCTCATTCTATTGTGCTTTGCTACAATTTTTACAAATTGAAGGTGTGGGGCAGGCTTGCATTGACCAAGTCCATTGGAACCATTTTCCCAACAGCATTTGCTCAATTTGTGTCTGTGTTACACTGATAATTCTTACAGTATTTCAAACTTTTTCATCATTATTATACTTCTTATGGTGATTTGTGACCAGTGATCTTTGATGCTACTATTGTAACTGTTTTGGAGCTCCAAGAACCACACCCACAATAAGCTGGCAAACTTAATTACTAAATGTTGTGTGTGTTCTGACTCCGCAGACTGGTTGTTCCCCTATCTCTCTCCCTCTCCTTGGGTCTCCCTATTCCCTAGGACACAACAATATTGAAATTAGGCCAGTTAATAATCCTACCATGGCCTCTAAGCATTCAAGTGAAAGGAAGAGCCAGACATCTCTTATTTTAAATAAAAAACTAGAAAAGATTAAGCTTAGTGAAGCATGTTCAAAGCAAAGACTGGCTTTAAGCTAGGCCTCTTACATGAATCAGCCTAGGTGTGAATGCAAAGCAAAAGTTCTTGAAGGAAACTTAATCCAGTGAACACATTAACAATAAGAAAGCAAAACAGACATTGCTGATAAGAACAAAGTTTCAGTGGTCTGGACAGATGATCAAACTAGGCAGAACATTCTCTTAAACCAAAGCCTAATACCAAATAAGGCTCTAATTCTTTTCAGTTCTATGAAGGCTAAGAAAGGTGAGGATGCTGCAGAAGGAAAGTCTGAAGCTAGCAGACATTGGTTCATGAGGTTTAAAGAAAGAAACTATCTGTATAACAGAAACGTGCAAGGTGAAGCAGCAAGTGCTGATTTAGAAGCTGCAGTACCATCTCCAGAATGTCTAGCTAAAATCATTAATGAACGTGGCTATACTCAACAACAGATTTTCAATGTAGATGAAAACAGCCTTAATATTGGAAGTTGATGCCATCTAGACAGAAGAAATCAGTGCCTGGCTTCAAAGCTTCAAATGACAAGCTGACAGTCTTCATAGGGAGTAATGCAGCTGGTGACTTTAAGTTGAAGCCAATGCTCACTGATGATTCTGAAAATCCTGGGGCCCTTAAGAACTGTGCTAAATCTACTCTGCCTGTGCTCTATAAATTGAACAACAAAGACTAGATAATAGTATATCTGTTTACAACATAGTTTACATATTTTAAGCCCACTCTTAAGATCTACTGCTCAGAAAGAGTCCTTTCAAAATATGACTGCTCATTGACAAAGTACCTAGACACCCAAGGGATCTGATGGAGATGTACAATGAAACTAATGTTTTCATGCCTGCTAACACAACTTCCATTCTGTAGCCCAAAGATCAAGGAGTCATTTTGACTCTCAAGTCTTATTCTTTAAGAATGACATTTCAAAGGCTATCTGTTGCCACAGATAGTGGATGGATCTTGGCAAAGTAAAGAGAAAATCTTCAAGAAAGGATTAACAAGTCTAGATGTCACTAAAAGCAAAACTGATTCATGGGAGGAGGTAAAAATATCAATAATAATAGGAATTTGGAAGATGATTCCAAACCTTATGTATGATATTTTTTATTTTGGTATCATTAATATACAATTACGTGAGCAACACTGTGGTTACTAGATTCCTCCCATTATCAAACCCCACCACATACCCCATTACAGTCACTGTCCATCAGCATAGTAAGATGCTATAGAATCACTACTTGTCTTCTCTGTGCTATACTGCCTTCCCCGTGCCCCCCCCACCCACACTGCGTGTGCTAATCATAATGCCCCTTATTCCTCCCTTCCCACCCATCCTCCCCAGTCCCTTTCCTTTTGGTAACTGTTAGTCCATTCTTGGGTTCTGTGAGTCTGCTGCTGTTTTGTTCCTTCAGTTTTTTCTTTGTTCTTATACTCCACAGACGAGTGAAATCATTTGATACTTGTCCTTCCCGGCCTGGCTTATTTCACTGAGCATAATACTCTCTAGTTCCACCCATGTGGTTGCAAATGGTAGGATTTGTTTTTTTCTTATGACTGAAATATTTTCCATTGTGTATATGTATATCTTTATCCATTCATCGACTGATGGACATTTAGGTTGCTTCCATTTCTTGGCTATTGTAAACAGTGCTGTGATAAACATAGGGGTGCATAAGTCTGAAACTGGGCTCCTGCATTCTTAGGGTAAATTCCTAGGAGTGGGATTCCGGGGTCAAATGGTATTTCTATTTTGAGTTTTTTGAGGAACCTCCATACTGCTTTCCACATGGGTGAACTAATTTACATTAACACCAGCAGTGTAGGAGGGTTCCCCTTTCTCCACATCCTCGCCAACCAACATTTGTTGTTGTTTGTCTTTTGGATGGTGGCCATCCAAACTGGTGTGAGGTGATATCTCATTGTGGTTTTAATTTTCATTTCTCCGATGATTAGCGATGTGGATCATCTTTTCATGTGCCTGTTAACCATCTGAATTTCTTCTTTGGAGAACTGTCTGTTCAGCTCCTCTGCCCATTTTATAATTGGATTATTTGCTTTTTGTTAGTTGAGGTGCATGAGCTCTTTATATATTTTGGATGTCAACCCTTTATCGGATATGTCATTTATGAATATATTCTCCAATACTGTAGGATGCCTTTTTGTTCTATAGAAGGTGTCCTTTGCTGTACAGGAGCTTTTCAGCTTGATATAGTCCCACTTGTTCATTTCTTATTTTGTTTACCTTGCCCGAAGAATTGCGTTCAGGAAAAAGCTGCTCACGTTAATATACGAGAGTTTTGCCTGTTTTCTTCAAAGAGTTTTATGGTTTCATGACTTACACTCAGGTCTTTGATCCATTTTGACTTTTGTGTAAGGGGTTAGATAGTAATCCAGTTTCATTCCCTTACATGTAGCTGTCCAGTTTTGCCAACACCAGCTGTTGAAGAGGCTGTCATTTCCCCATTGTATATCCATGGCTCCTTTACCACATACTAATTGGCCACATATGCTGGGGTTAATATCTGGACTCTTTATTCTGTTCCACTGGTCTATGGATCTGTTCTCATGCCAGTACCAAACTGTCTTCATTACTGTGGCTTTGTAGTAGAGCTTGAAGTTGGGAGCGAGATCCCCCCTGCTTTATTCTTCCTTCTCAGGATTGCTTTGGCTATTTGGGGTCTTTTGTGGTTCCATATGAATTTTAGAACTATTTGTTCCAGTTTGTTGAAGAATGCTGTCGGTATTTTGATAGGGATTGCTTTTGCTTTAAGCAGGATAGCCACTTTGATAATATTAATTCCCCTACCCAAGAGCATGGGATGAATTTCCATTTATTAGTGTTCTCTTTAATTTCTCTTAAGAGTGTCTTGTATTTTTCAGGGTATAGGTCTTTCACTTCCTTCGTTAGGTTTATTCCTAAGTATTTTATTCTTTTTGATGCAATTGTGAATGGAATTTTTTTCCTGACTTCTCTTTCTGCTAGTTCATCATTAATGTATAGCAATGCAACAGATTTCTGTGTATTAATTTTGTATCCTGCAACTTTGCTGAAGTCAGATATTAGTTCTAGTAGTTTTGGAGTGGATACTTTAGGGTTTTTTATGTACAATATCATGTCATCTGCAAACAGGGACAGTTTGACTTCTTACCAGTCTGGACGCCTTTTATTTCTTTGTGTTTTCTGATTGCCATGGCTAGGACCTCCAGAAGTATGCTGAATAAAAGTGGGGAGAGTGGGCAGCCTTGTTTTGTTCCCGATCTTGTTAAGTATAATGTTGGCCGTGGGTTTGACATATATGGCCTTTATTATGTTGAGGTACTTGCCCTCTATATCCATTTTGTTGAGAGTTTTTATCATGAATGGTGTTGAACTTTGTCGAATGCTTTTTCAGCTTCTATGGGGATGATCATGTGGTCTCTGTCCTTCTTTTTGTTGATGTGGTGGGTGATGTTGATGGATTTTCGAATGTTGTACCATCCTTGCATCCCTGGGATGAATCCCACTTGGTCATGGTGTATGATCTTCTTGATGTATTTTTCAATTCGGTTTGCTAATATTTTGAGTATTTTTGCATCTATGTTCATCAGGGATATTGGTCTGTAGTTTTTTTTGTGGTGTCTTTGCCTGGTTTTGGTATTAGAGTGATGCTGGCTTCATAGAATAAGTTTGGAAGTATTCCCTACTCTTGTATTTTTTGTAAAAGTTTAAGGAGAATGGGTATTATGTCTTCTCTAAATGTCTGATAAAATTCAGCAGTGAATCCACCTGGTCAGGGTTTTTTTTTTCTTGGGTAGTTTTGATTACTGATTCAATTTCATTGCTGGTAATTGGTCTGTTTAGATTTTGTTTCTTCCTGGGTCAATCTTGGATGGTTGTATTTTTCTAGAAAATTGTGCATTTCTTCTAGGTTATCCAGTTTGTTAGCATACAGTTTTTCATAGTATTCTCGAATAATTCTTTATATTTCTGTGGGGTCCGTCATGATTTTTCCTTTCTCATTTCTGATTCCGTTTGTGTGTGTTGATTCTCTTTGTCTCTTAATAAGTCTGGCTAGGGGTTTATCTATTTTGTTTATTTTTTCAAAGAACCAGCTCTTGGTTTCATTAAATTTTTCTATTATTTTGTTCTTCTCAATTCTATTTATTTCTTCTCTGTTCTTTATTATGTCCCTCCTTCTGCCGACTTTGGGCCTCATTGTTCTTCTTTTTCCAGATTCAATAACTGTGGATTTAGACTATTCATTTGGGATTGTTCTTCCTTCTTTAAATAGGCCTGGATTGCTATATACTTTCCTCTTAGAACTGCCTTCACTGCGTCCCACAGAGGTTGGGGCATTGTGCTGTTCTTTTCATTTGTCTCCATATATTGCTTGATCTGTTTTAATTGGTCATTGATCCATTGATTATTTAGGAGCATGTTGTTAAGCCTCCATGTGTTTGTGAGCCTCTTTGTTTTCTTTGTACAATTTATTTCTAGTTTTATACCTTTGTGATCTGAAAAGTTGGTTGGTTACTGAGGCTCTTTTTGTGGCCTATTCTGGAAAATGTTCCATATGCACCTGAGAATGTGTATCCTGCAGCTTTTGGGTGTAGAGTTCTGTAGATGTCTGCTAGGTCCATCTGTTCTAATGTGTTGTTCAGTGACTCTGTGTCCTCACTTACTTTCTGTTTGGTTGATTTGTCCTTTGGAGTGGTGTATTGAAGTCTCCTAAAATGAATGTATTGCATTCTATTTCCCCCTTTAATTCTGTTAGCATCTGTTTCACATATGTAGGTGTTCCTGTGTTGGGTGCATAGATATTTATAATGGCTATATCCTCTTGTTGGTCTGACCCCTTTATCATTATGTAATGTCCTTCTCTGTCTCTTATGATTTTCTTTGTTTCAAAGTCTATTTTGCCTGATACAAGTACTGAATCACCTGCTTTTTTCTCCCTATTAGTTGCATGAAATATCTTTTTCCATCCCTTCACGTTTACCTGTGTTATGTCTTTGGGTTTAAAGTGAGTCTCTTGTAGGCAGCATATAGATGGGTCTTGCTTTTTTATCCATTCTATTACTCTGTATCTTTTGATTGGTGCATTCAGTCCATTTACATTTAGGGTGATTATTGGTAGATATGTGCTTATTGCCATTGTAGGCTTTGGATTCGTGGTTATGAAAGGTTCAAGGGCAGCTTCTTTACTATCTAACCATATAACTTAACTCACTTATTACACTATTATAAACACAGTCTGATGATTCTTTATTTTTCTCCCTTCTTTTTCTTCCACCTCCACTCTTTATGTTAGGTGTTTTATTCGGTACTCTTTGTGTTTCCCTTGACTGATTTTGTGGATAGCTAATTTTATTTTGCATTTAGTTAGAATATGTTTGGTCTACTTTCTTTGCTGTGATTTTCTCTGGTGACAGCTATTTATCCTTAGGCATACTTTCATCTAGAGAAGTCCCTTTAAAATACATTGTAGAGATGGTTTGTGGGAGGTAAAATGCCTCAACTTTTGCTTATCTGGGAATTGCTTAATCTCTCCTTCAAATTTTAATGATAAGCTTGCTGGACACAGTATTCTTGGTTCAAGGCCCTTCTGTTTCATTGCATTAATATATCATGCCATTCTCTTTTTGGCCTGTAAGGTTTCTGCTGAGAAGTCTGATGACAGCCTGATGGTTTTTCCCTTGTAGGTGATGTTTTTTTCTCTCTCTGGCTGCTTTTAATACTCTGTCCTTGTCTTTGATCTTTGCCATTTTAATTATTATGTGTCTTGGTGTTGTCCTCCTTGGGTCTCTTGTGTTGGGAGATCTGTGGGCTTCCGTGGTCTGAGAGACTATTTCTTTCCCCAGGTTGGGGAAGTTTTCAGCAATTATTTCCTCGGACACTTTCTATCCCTTTTTCTCTCTCTTTTTCTTCTGGTACTCCTATAATGTGAATACTGTTCCATTTGGATTGGCCACACAGTTCTCTTAATATTCTTTCATTCCTAGAGATCCTTTTATCTCTCTCTGCCTCAGCTTCTCTGTATTCCTGTTCTCTGATTTCTATTCCATTAACAGTCTCTTCCACTTCATGCAGTCTGCTCTTAAATCCTTCCATTGTTTGTTTCATTGCTGTTATTTCCCTCCTGAATTCATCTCTTAGCTCTTGAATATTTCTCTGTCGCTCCATCAGCATGCTTATGACATTTTTTTAAAAATTCTCTTTCAGGAAGATTGGTGATTTCAGTCTCACCAAGCCCCCTGTCTGGTGTTTGAATAATTTTGGACTGAACAAAGCTCTTCTGACTTTTCATGACGATGGGAGTGGTCTCCAGCGAGTGGCGTGTGTGTCAGCTGGGAGAACAAAGTCCCTTACTGTTTCCCAGTTGCCTTGCCTGTCTCTGCTCTCTGTGCAGGTTAACTGCACACAGGGAGCAGCCTCTGGGTTAATCCCCTAAGCTGCTGTGGGTGGGGCAGCCTTTGAGATGGCCTAGGGCAATGGCAGGGGTGCGGCCAGCAGCATGTGTTTTGCCACGAGAGCAAAGTCCCTTTGTGCCTCCCAGTCTCTGTGCCTGTCTCTATTGTCTGTGCTGGTCAACTGTGTGGCGCATGGAGCAGCCTCTGGGTTAATCCTCTGAGCTGCCATGGGCAGGGTGGCCCAGGGCACTGGAGAGGGTCACAGGCGAGCAGCGTGTGTTTTGTCGCGAGAACAGAGCCCCTTCTTGCTTCCCGGACTTTGTGCCAGTGTCCGCTGTCTGTGCCGGTCAACCATGCCCAGGGAGCAGCCTCTGGGTCTGGGCTGGTTAGCTGAGCACAGGGGGAAGCCTCTGTGTTAAGCTGTGGAGTTGCTGTATGCGAGCCTGCTTCCTGGCTGTTCTGTAGCAATGGCGAGTCAGCTGGTTTGCTTGCAGTGATAGCAGGAGTGGAAGGAACAGCAGGCTGCTTATCACCATGAGGTGCTTGGGAGTTGCGTTGCCACCCAGGGGGTTAGGGCGCCTGAAGTTCCTTAAAGGTCCCAGACTGCTGGGCTGAGTGTGCCAAGATACTTTTGTCCATCTACTAAATCCTTGTTCCTTTAAGACTTTTAAAGTGCCTGCTTTTCTTTTGTCCCAGGGCAGCCAGCTGTGGGAACCTGTTCGCAGTCTTAGTCTCAGAATTTGCTTTTCCACTCCTCTTATATCCAGAGCACCATGCAATGTGTGTCTGTGCTCCCAGGGCAGATCACCAGGGCTGTTTATTTAGAAGTCCTGTGCTTCCACTCCCTCCCCACTCTGATTCTTTTCATCCCACAGGTGAGCTTGGGTGGGGGAAGTGCTTGGGTCCTGCTGGGTCCTGGCTTTGTATCTTACCCTTTTCCGTCAGATGTTGGGTTCTTGCAGCTGCAGCCTGGCTCATGTACTGTATCTTCTGGCCACTCTTTTAGGAATAGTTGTATTTGCTGTATTTTCAAAATATATATGGTTTTGGGAGATTTCCATTACCCTACTCACGCTGCCACCTTGAATACCCCCCGCTTATGGATGATTTTGTTTGAAGTTCAAGATTTTGGTGGAGGAAGTAACTGCAGATATGGTAGAAATAGCAAGAGAACTAGAATTAGAAGTGGAGGATAAAGATGTGAATGAATTGTTGCAATTTCATGATAAAACTTGATGGATGAGCAGTTACTTCTTATGGATGAGCAAAGGAACTGTTTTCTTGAGATGGCATCTTCTCTTGGTGAAGATGCTGTGAAGACTGTTGAAATGAAGACAAAGAATTCAGAATATTATGTGAATTTAGTTGATAAAGCAGCACCAGGGGTTGATAGGATTGACTCGAATTTTGAAAGAAGTTCTAAGGGTGTAAAAGGCATCCCATGCTACAGAGAAATTGTTTATGAAAGCAGGAGTCAATCGATGTGGCCAACTTTCATTGTTGTCTTATTTTAAGAAATTACCACAGCCATCCCAGCTTTTAGTAACCACCACTGCCGATCACTCAGCAGCCATCAATATCAAGGCAAAACCCTCCACTAGCAAAAAGATTATGACTTGCGGAAAGCTTAGATGATGGTTAACATTTTTTTAGCAATAAAGTATTCTTAAGTAAGGTATGTACATTGTTTTTTAAGACATAATGCTCTTACACACTTTAATAGACTACAGTATAGTGTAAATATAACTTTTAAATGTACTGGGAAAACAAAAAATTCACTTGACTCACTTTATTGAGATATTTCCTTTACTGCAGTAGTCTGGAACTGAACCTGCGATATCTCTGAGGTATGCCAAACTAGGCTTCTTTTAACTCATTTATTTATTTTTTATTTTTATTAAGGTATTATTGATATACACTCTTATGAAGGTTTCACATGAAAAAACAATGTGGTTACTACATTCACCCATATTATCCTTTCCCCCCAAACACCACTGCAGTCATTGCCCATCAGTGTAATAAGATGCCACAGAGTCACTATTTGCCTTCTCTGTGCTACACTGTCTTCCCCATAATCCTCCCCACACCATGTGTGCCAATCATAATGCCCCTCAATCCCCTTCTCTCTCCCTCCACATCCACCGTCCTCCACCCCTCTCCTTTGGTAACCGCTAGTCCCTTCTTGGAGTCTGTGAGTCTGTTGCTTTAACTCATTTATTTATGTATTTATTTATTTATTTTAAATGTTTTATTAAGGTATTATTGATATACACTGTTATGAAGGTTTCACATGAACAAACGATGTGGTTACTACATTTACCCATATTATCAAGTTCCCACCCATACCCCAATGCAGTCACTGTCCTTCAGTGTGGTAAGATGCCACAGATTCACTATTTGCCTTCCCTGCGCTACACTATTTTCCCTGTGATCCCCCACACCACGTGTACTAAACATAATACCCCTCAACCCCCTTCTCCCTCCCTCCCCACCTGCCCTCCCACACCCCTCCCCTTGGTATCCACTAGTTCCTTCATGGAGTCTCTGAGTCTGCTGCTATTTTGTTCCTTCAGTTTTTTTTTTAATTAAGGTATTATTGATATACACTCTTTTGAAGGTTTCACATGAAAAAACAATGTGGTTACTACATTTACCCACATTATCAAGTCCCCACCCATACCCCAATGCAGTCACTGTCCATCAGTGTAGTAAAATGCCACAGATTTAACTCATTTATTTTTAAAAAGGTAACTTTATTAGTTTAGCTGTTGGAGTTATCCTTGACTTGTGTGTGTGTGTGTGTGTGTGTGTGTGTCTCTCTCTCTCTCTCTCAAGATCTCATCCTTTAGAAAATCCTGTATTAATTTAAAAACAGACCCAGAATGTGATCCATTTTTACCACTTCAATTGCTACCAACTGGTCCAGGCCATTATCTCCTCTTCCCTGGATTACTGCAATAGCCTTTACCTGGCCTCTTTGTCCCTTTCATTCTGTTTTCTACACAGCATGTGTGATTGATCCTATTAAAATGTAAGTTAAACAATGTCATTACTCTGCTTGAAACCCTCCAGTTACTTTCCATCTTTCTCAGAGTAAAAGTTTTATAATGGCCCACAAAACCTGTATCTAGCTCCTCCATGATCGTTTTGACTTCAGTTCCTATGATTAAGTCCTTACTCACTTTTGTTTTAGCTACAAAAGCTCTCTCGTCTCTTGAATATTCCAGGCACGCTTCTGTTTCAGGGCCTTTGTATGGCTGCTGGTTATGTCTGCATCACTACTACCGCAAATATTCCACATGGCTCACTCCCTCATCACCTTTAATTCTTTGCTCATATATCACTTCCTTAGTGAAGCCTTCCCTGGCTAAACTTTTTAATATTGCAACTCTCCTCACTGAGCCCATCATTATCTATTACTCTTCCCTGCATTATTTTTGTCCATCTCATTTTTAATCATCCAAAATACATAATTTTTTGTTTATTGTACATTACTAATAAACTATAAGACCCATGAGAATTTTGGTGTGTTTTACTCACTACTGTTTTCTCCAGAGCCTAAACCAGAGTCAAGCACACAGTAGGCACTCAATAAAATATTTCTTGAGTGAATACATGATTGAATGATCTTCTTTAGCTATCAAAGAAAAAAAATTACTGCAGAGGCTGTATGTGAAAATATGAGCAGCTGAAAACCAAGTCAACCTAAATGTATTGAGATTTATGTTTAAAACACCATGGAAGTTTCTTTTATACCATGTATAGGCTATATGAGGTAGAACATTGCTACACATGGAAGTTGGGTAGGCTGTATGTGCCTATATTAGGTCTTCCAAAAGGAGATAATATCTAATCAAGTGTGAAGAACACAGAATGAAATTTCAGAGATGAATGTATTAATAATCTATTATTAGTATGCTTGGTGGGAAACCAAGAGCAGTGGTTCTTAAAGTAATTCAGATGACAGTCTTCATGACTAGAAGACATGGTGTTCTTTGAAGAATGCCATTTATTAAAAACACATACTAAATGTCTTAAATGAAGGTAATAAAAACATAGTCTCTACCATTGAGGATCTTAAAGACTAGGGAAAGAGGCAGACAAAAGTAAAGACCACACAGTGTGACAGAAGTTATCACTAAAGGGATAAAGAAACACAGTAAGGGAATAGCCTGAGGTGGCTAGAGGCTTTGAAATGACTTCCACAAAGAGCCAACACTTGATCTCAGATGCTTAAAAGACAACAAATTATACAGGTAAAGAAAGGAAGAAAGGGATTTCTAGGTAGAGCACAGTAAACCATGAATTTAAAAGAGCACAAGCTAAAGGAACTGCAAGAGCTAAGCTGGTAAAGCAACATATGGAAAACACAAATGATGAGGCTGAATGAGACAGGAAGAGCATCCATGACTCGTTTGATTCCAGCATACAACTAGGAAGACCTTTACTTGTAGAAGATGACTATATTACCATATAAAACCATAATCAGAAGCATACAGGTCCATAAAAAACTATCAAGGTAATTATGACTGATAGTTGATTGAGTACCCTGTAATATTTGTTTGCCACACATTAGTTCAGTTGTATTGAAGATAAGTTGCTTATTATTGCTTGAAAGCAATTACCTAAGCAGGCATCAAAAATATTATTTGGGAAAAGACTTTATTATTTTATTCTAAATGGTAGATTAGTTGATTCAGAATACTAGTGTCCAGTAAGAAGACAGAGTGAAAGCCTCAATGATTTAGAGCTACATTACGTTACAGAAAATCTGGTAGATACTCTTTCAGACACCAAAGTCACATAGTAAGTGCAGCAAGAGATTTCACTAGCAGTCTTGACTATTCAGAAAACAGCAAGGAAACGGGAAGTAAACAAAACGTTTCCTGAACAACCAGATAATCCAAAGCCCATATATTTTACTCATAGGAGAAAGTCCTAAGTCTTCAATCAAATCTTATGTATAATTTTAACACAGTAACTGCATCCTCACTCATAGGGTATTAGCATTAAAAAATGGAGGGTGGTGATGGAGGTGGGAGTAAGATGTTACATTATATTCATGGACAGCACAAGAAGGGGACAGAGGAAAAGTGTATAAGGCAACACAGGAAGGCAAAAAAAAGCATAGCAGTCAAGGCAGTTGCACACACCCTTAAGCAGCCCTGGAAAGATTACTAAGTCAGAGCACTATATAATAATTAATATTACCAATGACAGCGCAAAGTCATCTAGAAAATATTAACTTACGTTCAATGAACTCTTTTTTAGAAGGCAGGGAAGCATGTAATACATTTTGGAGAAATCCATCAAAATAGTTAAAACAAAAAGTATGAATACTTAAAACTGTAGGCTTTGGTAAATAATCTTGAAACTTCATATGACAGAACTAGTTTCTCCAATGTCATTCAATCATGTTAAATTTCTTAAGGCCTGAAAACAATATAATTTCTTATATGTCTATTTTATACCTAGAGTGGCCTAATAATTCTAAAGAATTTTATCCTCATAAGACCACTGGAAATTAGAAAATGCTTCAAATGAGGAAAAAAATAGTTATACATGAAGAATGCCTAACATTTTATTTCAAGCATATTTTGCATTTTTATTTTAGCATATGACAGGATTTTTTAAATGTTGCTAAATATGTGAGAGCATTAACATAGTATTCAATATAAGCTATAACTTATAAAACATTGAAAATATGTCTATCTTAAAAAATGCTGCCTGGAAGGGCATGCAGTCCACTGATCTTTAGTCATTTAAATTTTTATATGCCATAACAAATTATCTGGGTGCTTGTAAATAAAATGTACTTAGTGTCTTATGCTTTACTGGACACATGTAGTCATTCTGGCTAAGCCATTCTAAGGAATTATGAAATGAAAAAACTTTATCACTCTACTCTTCTAAAACTCTCCACTGAAGCACTCTACTTAACTGAGTCTACATTCTCCTGAGAACACCATAATGTCTGGTATTTGTTTTATCATTTCAAAATTTATAGCAGCTCTCTTAACAGATCTTTACCTAACAGACTTGATGTATTAACTGAGACTCCATTTCCTCTATAAAACATACCAAATGATGCTCGTGGGATATTGAATGCTTATGGTTGCTAGGCTGCTATCTGTTAAGCCTGCACTCTTTTCTGTAGCCATTGGTTAGGCTCTTTTGCTTACCAAGTCCGTTGAGTTTGCTCCCAAACCTATTTATGCCATTTTTCCATGCTATAATTGTAATTTACTTAAATATATGTAAAGTGATAAAAGAAGTGCCACCTACTAAGAGGTTTATTATTTATTTGAAAACCAGGTAAGTGCTCTGAAAAGCTTCAAAAAAGGAGACCCACATCCACATAAAGTTGATTTATAATGGGGGTGTGAGAGCTGTAAAAGATTAGGATGACTATCATGAAAACCTAAAAAGAATTCTGTATTTGGATTCCTTTTCAAGTACTTAGGTTCTAGCTTCACTTTGGAGAAAGCTACCTGAAAACTGATGCATTAGTAGCACAGCTGCACAAGAAAAACAAAGAGGAAATCCAATCTACACATCCATATTCAAAGAAAATATCTTGGCTTTCTATCAAAACACTGGTAAACAAATATTTAAGAGATGTATCAACTTTTTATTTGTTTTTAAATGACTCTTGCTTTAATGGACCTTTTTGGCTAAGTGAACTTCGGATCCTGATCACTTTGAATAAAAGGGATTCTAACCATATGTGATCTATGATCCAGCTATTAAGTTCTTCTTGCTGTGTTATCAGAAGAAGCTAATGGCCTTCTGTGGAAAATGCTTTACTCCAAAGGAATAAACTTAAAAGGTGAATATTTTAAGCATTGTTAGTCCACTGAGGGACAAATTTATTAGCCTTTCTAAAGCCCTCAAATCACCACACTGCAGGAGATGGCTTTCTTTACACAACACAGCAGTCTATTTGTGCTTTCTCAGGAGGCAAATTATTAAAAATTTCCATCTTTGAGTTAGTCAACAGTCTAGAATGAATCTGGTAACTGTATAGAAATTACAATCTATGATATGACTGGGGGAATTTTTGGCAGATATTATCCAGCATTCCACTGAAATACTCTCATTTATTAGATATTTATTCTTACCAATTTGGTTCTGAGTTAAAGCAACTTTAAAGTTTTAAGAGGTCTAAATGTTGTTCCTTATATATTAACTGTAACAGCAGGGATTTACCAGGGATTTTAAGAAAACAAAATGTGTGAAGAAAGTGTAATTTACATGTTACCACTTATCAAATATTTATTATATTCTTACTGTATGCATCACAGTGAGAAACTATGAACTATAGTAATATTAGTGAAAAGGTTCACTTTAGAGTCATATTAAGAAGCAAAAAAGCAATCTTCACTGAGAAGCAGGGCAAGACCCCAAAATAAAGCATAAACACAACTACCTGGCTGCTTGTGGTAGGTGAGCTCTCTGCTTGTTAAGCAGAACCACCGTTTCTTGAAATTCTTTTTTCCAATCCGAGTTCTTCCCTGAGCTCTTTTATACATCTCACTGCCAGAACAACAGATGTAAACATTTAGCCACAAATATTAAAACAATCCAAAACAGTCCTTTAATTTTAAATGACATGAAAGACTGTGTAAGCTTATATTAAGTATATATATGAAAATGTCTTTGCCATCGATAACTTTTGCATTTATTTTGACCATTCTCAGAGAACAGTCTTTAATTAAATATTTATAACTGCTATCTATAACTAAAAAGGCCAAATGAGTGATTCTTCCTCTCTCACTTCTAATGACAACACAACTTTAAAATTGAATATTGCTATTATTTTTTTCAAAGTACTCTTAAACTCATAATATCATTGTATTTGCAAAACAACTCTAGGACTCGATGGACAAGGAGTCATGCCCATCTGGCACAAAGTTTATAGGATAGTGAAGGGGATTTACCTAATTGATGTTACTTAGGCAAATCAGGCAGAGAACAAAAACCCAGACTTCCTCACTCCCAGACCCATGTTCTTTGTACTTACTTAATGTCTATACTGAAACAAGATTTTAATGTCTGATTTCATTAAATTACCCTTCTTTCAGGTGCACAGGCTCACTCGTACCACTGGACTCTTTAGTTTCAGTAGATGAAATTTCATCCAAAAACTAAATGGGGAAATAGGCAAATATTACACTTTGTGATAAGGTATATCGTAAATTCAGTTTGTCTTAAATGTTACTGATAATACTGTGAAGTTCTTAATTATTAAGAAACATATATAATCGTAATTTATAAAGCAAAACACATATTTAATTGCAGAGGTCTCTACACACGACAGGTATTCTAAAAAGTTTATTCTTAAATTACTTAAAACCCAGAATGTATTTCCCAATTGAAGTAATTAAATCCACAATTCTGAAATCTGTAAAGCTCTGAGTTTTTTTGTTTTTGATTTACAGTAACCTCATTTGGGTATAAACTTAACCTGAACTAGCACAAGGCTATTTATAGTCTGTATTTATCCTACTTAGTGTGAATATTCACACATTGTGCTACACAAACATTAATGTGTTTGATTATGGGGTGCTACTCCAGGTCCCACTGGGGGTTATTATATAATATATAGCATATATCCATTATCTTCCAAAACTCTGAAAAACTGAATTCTGAAATAACTCTGGTCCAAAAGATTTTAGATACAGGATTGTGAGCCTATATTATAGGTCAAGGATCACCAAACCATGGCTCAGCAGGCTAAATTCAACCTGCAGCCTGTTCGGTAAGGCTCATATGAATAGTTTTTGCATTTTTAAAGAGTTATAAAAACAAAAACAAAAACGAAGAAGATTGTGTGGCAAGTCCCTATGTGGCCAGCAAAGCCTAAAATATTTATTCACTGATCTTTAACAGAAAAGAGTTTGATGATTTCTATTATATCTAATTGACTTTGGGTCTGAAAGATAGTATTTCAGAGTTATTACAAGTATATTTAGGTTATTTGGAATAACCTGGAAGTCTAATCACCATTTATAAACTTCCTATGGAGAATACAGTAATGTGGTGACTCATGGAAATTTGGAGTACCCATCTCTAGCAATGGCAAGCCAGTGAAGAAACAGCAATGCTCGGTGAAGAGCATTTAACTTCATAAATGTGCTACCCTCAACTGGTCAAGAGCTTCCTGGCATTTGACTATCTATTCATGGGAAAGGGAAATTAGTAGTTCAGGGAACAATTCTTATCTTTAGAGAGTAACCCTATTTTGCCCTGTCAATAAACAATCTGTTCAGTCCTTGCTTTTCCTTTACACTTTTCTATGTCATTCTGTTTAGTACTTAAAAAAAAACATAGTAAAACAAAAAACCAAAGTATATTCCAGTAAGAATGAGAATGAGAATGAGGTTTTCACCAGTGCCTAATCTAAAGTAAAATTTGTGGGCACAGCCATTTTCTCCTAAGACAGGCTGCAGGCTGCTTACTAGAACCCATGCTTGTGGGGTTTCCCAGTAGAATGTTTAATGCTAGTTTACTGGAAGGAAATCTTGGTAAGTGAAAATAATCAGAGTTTCCTTTGCATTATACGTGGTGACACAGAACAAGTATCCAAGGGAACTAAAGAAGTTCTAACACATAGTCATTTCTGACAGATGGACTCACCAAAGAAGTGTAACATACTTATCTGAACATTTCATTTCTTAATAGTTGCCTGAAGGCACTGTTTTATTTGACAGATATTTATCATTTATTTATGGTAATTATTACATTTACTATTTGTTATATTTATAGGGAACTTTGGAATAAAAACAGTTATATAAAGTGAAATAAAACATAGTAATTAGGAGGGACTATAAGCAGGGTGAATACAGTCCCAGTTTTCTCTGGGCCACCATGTCTACAACTGAAGTCACAACAAAATCAATAGTGCTCTTTTTCATTCTTGAAAAGTGTCCAGATTTGGACACTAAACTATATGGTCACTCTGTTTATAGACCTATCCACATTACCCTGTGGGAGTAACATAGGATTCAGTTACAAGCTGTTTTCTTCTAGAGCAGTGGTCAATGTCACTAGCGAGAACACCACCAATATAACATAAGAAACTAGGCTCCACAAGTTTTTCTAATTTCTAGCACTGCACATATCCAGACTTAGGAAATAAGAAAGAAAACTCCTGCATTAGAGCAAAATATCCTACACTCGTTTAGGAGTCTAGAACCAAATCTGGGTCAGGAGATATACTACTATGGTGACAGTCCATGAGAATGTGAGTGGGTGACTCAGGACAGATCAGGAACAGACTGAACTCCTTACTCCCTTAAATACTTTCTCCACTGACATTATCAACTCTACATATTCTAACCATATCAGGAAAAAAAAATCAAATGCTGCCATAGCCCAGGTCATAAAAAATAGAAAAACAACCCTAAAACAAAAGATAGTACATCATACTCTTGCCAACAAAAGTCTGCCTACAATGTCCCACAAATGTTTCAACAATGTCCTAAAATAAAAGGCAGCTTTTTCTTTGTTTTGAAAGACTTTATCCTCTTAAGCTTTCAATGATTGCTTGAAAAGATTTTGGTTGAACTTGCACTCTTCTAGATGAAAAAATTCTAACTGGCTTTAACTTTTTAAATCATCATTTTCATTTTCTGAGTCCCTGTAAGAACTTTAAATGTGCAAAAAAAGGTACAAACATATATGTCAACAAAATAAACTGTTGGCAGTCAACTGCAAACCATAATACAGAAATTGAATGAAATATTTGGCCTTACTAATTTGTATTCATTAAGTTAGAATTGAGATACAATACTTTCTTTGAGCCAAGTTTAGATGTACTTCAAAATTAACTCTTTAGAAATTTTCAGCACTTTGTTTAGGATGATTAAGAATTAAAGACTCAGAAAATTAAAGATTCTTTTGAAATATTCTCAGCTTCCAAGTACAGCAGTTTTTGTATGCTGCAGGCCTCATGTTAGGATATTATATATTGCAGGCTTTTGTACATTTTGATTTATAGTAACTTTATGCAAATTACTACCATAAACCTACATTGTTTATAAATGTTCAATGACTCATACGTTTTTTTCTATGGCAATTAAATGCTCACTATAGATGAGGCACCACATTAAGCTTTCAACTCTAGACCAGAGGTTCTCAGAGACAATTTTGTTCCTCAGGGGACATTTGGTGATGTTTTTGCTTGTCAAAACTGGAGGCATGCTACTGGCATCTAATTGGTAGAGGCCATGGATGCTGCTAATATCCTACAATGTACAAGACAGCCCCTCACAATCAAGAATTATCTGACCAAATTGTCAATAGTGCCACTGTTAAGAAACCTAACTCTAGATACTTGTAATTTGTGTTACTAAGATACTGGCAACAGTACCTGTTGCAAAAACTCATTTGGGTATTTTCACAGTAAATAAATCCATAGTTTTGTTGGGAGAAGAAGAGAAGAAAAAGACAGCCTTTTTACATTTGATGGGTGGTTTAATCATTTCTTTAAACTGGGAATACTATGAAATGTTATTTCCCCAATGCTACATGATAAGAAATGTTAATATTTCTGGAGTAAAACAATCATACCTTTTTAACTGCTATGATATATCCTTCTTCTTGAAACATTTTGAAAAATTCACACATGAATGTCTCTTTGAAACTTGACTAAGAAAAAAACCAAACAGGATTTATACATGTTAAGTAGAGAACTAAGAATATAACGGACTACATTTTCAAGCTGAGGATTAAGGCCTAAAAGGATCAATCATGTATTGAGAGAGTTATTGGAGCTAATGATTTCTTTCAACAATTGTCACATGGTTGTGGCATAAACAGATAAATAGAAGACTTCTGAGTCTGTTCACTAGACTCTCACCCCCTCTCATATATAACAATTCAAATGAAGCTGTCTTCTTTAATATGTGACTAAGACACATCATCTTTCTAGAAGACAGGTATTCCATCTGTTTGTGTGTATTTGGTTTTGCTTTGTTTTAAATTTGGAAGGCAGCAAGTGAAGGAGAAGGGATCATAGGTGTAACAATACTTAGAAATGTGAATACAAAGATGTAAACACTTACCTTGCTTTTAGACAGACTCCCCCAGCTTCCCAAAGTTTGAATAGTTTTTGAGATGAGAGTTAATGTTCTAATTGTCTGTGCATCCTGAAGAATGTAAAAAAGACACAGAACTCCTGTTAAGTTTTCAAGAAATAGAATTTGTATAAAAAGTAGAATAGAGTGAATTCTGTTAAAGATTTTATTTTGCTCTAAAACAGTGATTCAAAAATGTTCATTTAAACCACCAATGAAGTTAAAAATCTTGCTAAGGATGAGCACAAAAATTAAAGAGACTAAAGACGCCTCTTTACAATCCCTCCCAAACTCATCACATTTAATGACTTGTTACTTTTAAAAGACATAATTTAATCAATATTATATATGTTGTTTTGTACATTATGGCAGCTTGGTTTACCTAACAAATTGCATTCACTTTTGAAATGTCAATGGCATCTACTTTTTTCTACCTTAAAAGTGGTAGTTTCCAAATTTTCTGTATTCAACCCAACCTCTAAGTATACTGAATTATACTTTATGGTTTCTGTAATCAATATTTTTTCACCATGAAAGCAAAGACCTAAATTCAACTTAGGAAATAAGAAGTTCATGTAGGGTTTATCCAGTTCATGTGAGATCTTAGCAGTGGGTAACTATTTGAGTCTACTACTATTTTTCAGGTCTGTCCACCAGAAAGGAGTAAATATAAATAAAATTGACTAAACAATGTTCCCTAGTGAGTCCCTGTTCCTTCTTTTAAAAAAAAAATTGGGGTATAATTTATAAACTATGAAACGGACAGATTTTAAATGTATACAGCCTGATGAATTTTCACCAATCCATTTCATATATCTGTACAACCAGTTCCCATTACTATATAGAGTACTTTATTTTGGAGATGCAAATAAATAGCTACCTTCCATCAGAAGATATACTCTAGAAAATTTAGATATATAAATGCTTTAGCTGTTTTTGGTTGACACTGATTAATATTTTAGTATCCCCACACTGAAAATAGCAGTGAATGCGAAGAGGAAGAGATAACCAGGATGTAAGGCAATGTGGAGAAGTAGGAATATCTGGGATCCAAACATTATGATAAAGCTATGAGAGTTACACACCTTAATTAAGGTTATTAAAAATACTTCGGCTAGAACATCCAGGATTTCATTATATGTATAAAAGATACCTACAATTCTCTGCCTTTGAAGAGTATAAAATTCTTAACAATGTAGCAAAATAAACTGAATTTGAACTGAATTTCACTCAGACCTCCTTGTTAAAATTTGGTTTTAAAAATCAGCATTTCAGGTCATTATTTGCCTGATTTAGAAAAAGGGAACAAAGTATATTTTTGTGCAAAAGCATAACTGACATAATTTCTGCACATCAGAGGTTTGTTTATATCAACATGACCCTCATTACTGTTTGACAATCATGTCATTTAGCTATTGCTGATTCCCTGGTGTACTTGACATATAAGCTGTTCTAACTTTCCCCCTTGCTACCATTTGCCTTTGTAATTTTTCAAAGCTGTCCAGTACCACAGACATCCAGCACTTAGTACACAGCCTGGCACTAGCATACAGTAGATGCTCTATAACATTTATTCAATTCAACTGAAATGTTGAATCTCTCCCCTCAGAACAACATATCCTATCCTTTTTTCCTTATATTAAGTTGAACCATATGAAATAATAATTTATGACTATTTTTGATGTACAAAAAGAAAACCAAACCAAACCAAAACAATTTTATGTGGTTTACCATAATATTTCAAGGAGAAATTACTTTTTAATTTCATGGTTAACCCCGTCACTTTTTCTTTTAAAGACACTCTTTCTGAATCCCCCTGGATATTAACCTGGTATTAATAAATCCCTTTTCCTTTTCAATTTCTTCCTGTCTGTTGGCCTCTTTGCCTCTACTGAAACTATATATAGGTTTTCCCATTCTGAAGAAGACTCACCATTTGAGGGGCTCCCTCTCTGAGCTATCACCTTTCACTTACCAAACATTTACAGAGCATCTACTTGTCTTAGAAATTGTGCCATATGCTTGGGCTACACAAACTTGAAAAAGATCCAGACTTTGCTCTTAAGACATAGAAAATCCACATGCAGAGACTAAGAACAGATGATTATAAAACAGTATCACAGGTGCCATGACAGAGAGACCACAGTGTGCTACAGGCACACATAAGAGAGGCACCTAACCCAAACTGAAGGGTTAGAAAAGATTCTGCCTTGGCTGAATATTGAAGGGAGCTATAAGTGAAAGAATAAGGGATATGATGAGAAGGATGGTTCCATCTTTTTTTTTCCACCATGAAACTTCTCAAAAGATTGGTCTACTATGTCAATATTAACATAACCCATATTTAAAAATCAGTCTTTTGAAAAATTACTCATTTATGTGTGTATGCACATACATGTACATGCTTGAATTTGCCCATGTCTTTTAGCAGAACAAGCTCACTTTTGATATATTCTGTAAGTAAAACCACATTCACCTGTTTATTCTGCAATCTGATCTTCTTTTTCACTCTAGTAAAACTCGTTCCTCGAAGACAACACTCTATAGCATCTTACTATGCTGATAGACAGTGACCACAATAGAGGGTGTAAGGACTTGATATTTTGGGTGAATGTTGAAACCACCATGTTATTTAATACTTTAATAAAACAAAAAACAAAAACAAAATGGGTATAATAATCAGGTCATTATGAGGACTTAATTAATATTTGTAAAGCATTTGTAACAGTTCCTGGCACACAGTAGATGCTTTATACTTGCTAAATAAAAAGAGTTTAGGAATGAAAAAAAAAGAAAAAAAAGAATTAAAATTGATTTTTATATCTGATATCCTGTAACTGATGAACTCATTTATTAGCTCAGTTTTTTGATCAAATGAATTTCTTAGAATCTTCTGTATTTAATATGTCATCTGCAAATATTTTACTTCCTCCTTTCCAAAAAAATAAAAGAACAAAAAAAATAAAACTCGCTCCTCAAAATTCAAAAAACTTCTAAAATGTAAAATGTAATGACCTTTAACTGGTTCTCCTCTCCAACCACTTTGTATTTTTCAATACAAATGATGTTGTCACCCCCAGGTCCTAGGATCAATCCTTATAGTATGAATTGTCTTGGTATATACTCCTTACTTGGTAATAATCAGGTGCTAGTTTCAGATTTATACATGTAGTTTTAGATTACATATCTTATGTATTAGCCCTATTTCCCCAATGAGTGTTAAAGGTTCTTAAAAAGGGATAAAGTTACACTTAAAAGCAAACAATAATGTTAGATGACAGTCTGATGCTGTCTTTCTGGCATAATGATTTTAAAATTGACCTAAAACAGAGTTTGTGGTTAGAAGGTCTTTACTGCAACATATGTTATAGGAATATGCAAATCCAAGTCTGAATACAAGGCAGGGTCACAAGCTCAGAGGCAGGAGTTCAGTTTATATCTAGAATGCTGCTACTGAGCTTTCACTGTCCCAGAGTTCTGTACAGCTTCAGTAACACAGTCATAGAAAGGAGAGGCTTGTGAAAAAAAGGACACGGGCCCACAGCTACTCGCAGACTATTTGTTTTTTTGCCAGGAAAAGGGTGTGGTTGCTCCTACAGCTGAATAGTTTTGTTCAGTTCTCAAAGTTAAATGGGTGGCCAATGTTAATGTTATGCAGCTGTCAACAGAAGGAGTGGCCTTCACTTCAGGGTCACTTAACTCCAAAACCCAAGTGACTTCCCTACACTGTATTAGTCAATGAGTTTCCTAAGGGCAGGGAGTGTCTTCCTCATTATTGCATCTTCAGTGCTGCACAGTTTTTGATACATTACAGGTGCTCAAACACCTACCCGCTTAAAGGGCAGGAAGGAACAGGGGTAAGCTCACAGACCGAAAAGATGTACAGAATTCTGGTTTAATCCTGTCACTCACACTAAGATCAAATCATAATTTATTAGTTGTGTGATGATGGACAAGTTACTAAATTGTGATTCTCATGTCTGCCAGTGGCGATGGATCAGATTCTACCTCACAGAGTTACTGGGGAGTCTAAGCAAATTAAGACAAAGTACTTAGAACAAGGCCTAGCGCAAAGAATTGCTCTGAATATATGTTGGCTATTATTATTATTATACGAATCAGCAATGAAAGCAGTTAGATAAGATTATAAAATGTTTGGAATATAAAAGGTTAAAGAGGTCATCAAAATACACTATGAGAAGGAAACAAGCAGCAAACATGAGGAATTTAAAAATGTTAAGAAACATGTTAATCTATGTAGTGCAGATTCAGATTTCAGTAATTAAATAGGACTTAAATAGAGTAAAAAGATTATTATGCTTTAAAAAAAGCTTTAAGTGTCATGTAAGTAAAATGTTAAAAATGGAGATACCAAACAAATTATGCTCTAATAAAAGTTTCTATACCTTTCATAAATAAGCCTTTTCAAATTTCTGTGAGATTAAAAAATATCTGTGAGATTAACTAACCTGTAACTAATGAAAAGAAAAACCCACCTTTGTATTATGGAAATTTGCAAACATACACAACAGCAGAGGGTAAATATAATGAATTCTCTTTGTACCCATCTCCAAGCTTCAATTATCAACATTTTATTACTCTTGTCTAATACCTTTTAAAACAACAAAAAAAGAGAATTTTCAGTCTTCTCTGAAAGACTGAAATGGTCAAGAAAAATGCCCAGTAAATTTAAGCATCACTTATAAGAAAATATTGTCACGTGAAATTGGATTATCTTTTCTTCATTTTCATAAAAATAAATAAGAATGGAATAAAGCTTTGAAAAGAACAACACTTACTGGATGATGAGGTCGCAAATGAAAAGTATGAGGTGATACTACGGCTACAGCAAAGAAACGAAGAAATACAAAGCTGCTCACTGCAGAATACTGAACATGAGGGTCATCTGCAGGAAAAAAAATGGTGAAATGTCATGTACCAAAACACTGAATTAAAAAACAAAGATGACAATGTAAAAAATATTGAAAAAAACATGTAAACCAAACAGGAGATCAATATAATTTGTCTAGTAGGGATTGAGTTGATGAAATGATAGTAATGATTATGACTAAAATAAAGGAAAATATCATGTATCTAAAAAAAAATCAGATAGAAATAATTTTAAAAATTAAAGGCAGAGCTGCTAGGTTTTCAGTAATATTTTAGTTCAGAAAAATACCTCTTTTCCTCATTTGCAAGAAGAGACTCCTGAAATTACAACAAAAAATAAAAGGAATATCTAGCACTACCTAGTGGTAATACTGAATCCCTCAAGACTGTTGATAGGAGATTATCTTCAGTTTTAGGATATTACTACAATTTTCCCCACAAAAATCTTGACAATATCAAAGATGACGCAATAAAAACAATAAGGCAGAAATCTTTTACTTAAAAAAATCTATCAATATTCCACACAAAAATTCAGATGAACTAAAGACAACTTGTTGCTTTCATCATTCACCTACACTTTTTATTTCAGACTAGAGTGAACATTTAACCCAACCATCAGAGACAGAAAGCAAATGAAGTGGTAAGGGAAAGAATATTTAGATTTGGTTTGAGTTTGAACCCTTACAAGTCATTCAATAGGTAGTCACCAACAGGTCATCTAATATGTAGTTCTTTAATAATAACTTGCTTCCCACTCATTGCCTACTCCTCTCCTCTCTAATCTTCCTAGAGAAACATAAAATATTTATGACAACAAAACTATCACTACTGTAGTCTACTGAGGACATGAAGACATATTTATTACTATTTAAGCCAACAAAAAGATAGTTAAGGAGCTATGTCTGCACTTATTTAAAAAAACATAAAATGTGTTTATTTATATATAAATAAGAATAAACAATAATTTAGACTATATATACATATATATTTATATGTATATATAAAACAAATGTGTTTCAGATCAGCTATATGAACGGCTAAAACATATTAAAGGCCAAGATCGCTGGGTAGTGTAGAGTACAATGACTAGTAGCATGCTTTGGAATAGGCCAGGCCCACATCTGAGATCCTGCTTGCCTACTGGCCATGTCAATGGACCCTGGGCAAGTAACTTAACTTCTCTAAACCTCAGTTTCATTATCTACCTAAGGGAATCAGTACCTACCTCATGTGGTATTGTGCAGATGAGAGTGGAGATAATGTGGGTTAGCACTGCACCAGTTCACTCACTAAGTGCTCAATGTGATCATGAACTAATTCACTATTTGAAATTACAATTTCAGCCAGCATTTCATCTTTCCACTATCTTAATGTATCTGCTCCCCTTATTTTTGTGACACAGAATAGATTTAGTAAACTTATTTGAAGTTAATTGTTTATGTTTTCACTGTAATTAGCAAAAACACCTAGGTTTGAATTTATCTACAGGTTAGTTGGACAAATCAGCCCTACCACTTCAGCACTGGGTAAATTTAATGAAGGGGCAGGTGACTGCAAACACGTGCATGGACAAACACATACGCACATGTAAAAAATGTGACATCTGGGTAAGACTGATAATTTAAGTAGCTGCCTTATCTTTTCACCCCCCTACCACCCTCATTACAGGGAAATCTGGAAAGACAGCTATAGACAGTTTATTTACTTTTGAGATATGTATATAATTAGGATAATTCCAAGTATTGACAATCAGAGATAGCAAGTCTTAAATTTATGAAATATTTATAAACAAAGCACAACATAGCTGCTCTTACAAAATTAAAGCATGCCAGTTATTGATATATGTACCTCAAAATTCTATGTTTATTTCAACAGAGATGTTCCTAATATTAAAACCATTTCTGTAAAAACCTCTCACCATCAAAACCTTAGCATTCTCAAATTGTCAAATCTAGTCCAGTGTATGGAACTAAAAACTCTCAATATCTGAATGCATGCAAGTGGAAAAGTAGTTAGGTACAGAAAACAAGTGTTTAATTTATTATGTTTAACAATCTCATAAGCACTGTTATGTTTACTTATAAGTGTTACAGTTCTGAATTTTTGCCTTTCTTAAAAATAGTGATTTTGATTGTTCTTGTAAAGTTGCTTTTATATTGAAATTAAATAGAATATATTTTAAGATTATAAGAAAAATCAGATATTTAAAAAGCTAGAACTAGTTTAAAAAATTAACGACTGTACATATAAACCTTAAACATTTCACATAAACCAAATTCACAATAAATCTACCAAGAAAATCAAATACAGAAAATGAAATGGAATTGTTTTAGTAAAACAAGGCACTTACTAGGAAATCTCTGAGTAGCCATTTGTCTTAGAGAATAAAAGATATCACACATTACAGTGGGGCAGCTCATACTTGATTTTACAATCATACTGAATAACTTGTCTACATAGTAGCGCAGATTCTCCTATAGGATTTTAAAATGTAAACATTAAGATTTTAACTTCTACACATCTTCAATAGTTTTATGAAAAAAAACGCAATAAAAGTAAGATCTCTTTGGCAGCCCTATCTAGTATTCTAAAGCTCTGCTTCCCTTTTCTAAACTCATTTAGTTGATGGACAATTTACATCCTGGCCTAATTTAATAAATTAGATTTAGACTAGCTAAATCTAAGAGGTGAATATAGAATGAGCTTCCTAAAAAGCAACAGAGAATAAATGATCCAAAGAGAAATCAGGGAAATAACTCAGATACGCAGGCACATGGACACTGAGGCCCTGCTATCTACTGCCATGAAGACTTGTGACTCTAACATAATCACTGTTTTCCCAGAGGCAACCAGAAGTACTGGCTGACCAAGTCATTGTACCATTTCACCTGATCAGTCTGACTCCAAAGGAATGGTGAGAATAGAGGTTGGAACTAGACAGAGCCTTATGCCACTATTGTTACTTAGAGACAGTGAAGAACAAAAATAAAGTGAAACCCAGTGAGGAAATAACATTCCAAAATGTAGACAAAGGAAATGCTACTAACAGTATGGGCATTATGTAAAGAATAAAAAAGCACTGCTTCCCTCCACACAACATTACTATAACATAGAGGGAGATAGGTATACCATTAGGGCCAATTTAAAGGCAATAATAAGGATAACAAGGACCTACCTTATTATTTTCTACATTATCTCCCTCTTTCAATTTAATAGGATCGATTTCACAGGATTTTGAGGATTCACATATCTGGAAAATAGGTTAATTTTCATTTAATGCTCTTTTATAAATAATTTGGCAAAATGAAAATAACTATTATTTTTCTGATAATACAATTATAAAAATTAAAACTATAAAAAAGTTTAAAACCCCTATCCAGAGATAACATATACAAATACTCCCAAAGAACTATATCAAAAAATACTTTTCATATGTCTGAAATTCTAGGTACACCAGAAATCCAATAACAAATAGTTATGTAGAATACACTACAATACGCTCTTTGAGTAAAAAGGGAATCAATGATGGAAAAGTAAATAATTTACTTTACTTTAGTTTTAAAGCATTTAAAGCCTTATTCTTTCAGTAATACATGAATGATTGTATCATTCCTATCAACAGATCATCTGATGAAAGACATGCTATGATAATACCACATGAACTCCTATATCACGGTATTTTCTGTACCTCATCTAGAATAGGTTTTAATGTTACTTTCAGGTAGTGCCCTCCCACTATTTTCATCATCTCATCCAGACATCGGGTAGCCAAGGAATTGCCTCTAAAAATTGTGTTTGCATCTCTGAAATACAAATAGAAGTAAGATGAAACCAAGTGTAACAAACAAAGGAGTGAAATCAATAATATATTTGACTCTGGTCACATACACTGTTTTAGTAATTTTTACCATCCATTTAAAAATTTGCTGCCTTTGGGATTTTCAAACTTGCTAAAACTACTTACCAAAAATATAAGAAAGTAAGTCGAAAAAAGAAAAGGGGAAAACCATATTTATGAAGTATAAAAGTGGGATGTGTGTGTGTGTATACAAAACTAGTGTTAGACTATGACAGGAATAGGAGCCACCTGATGGCTTTTTACATCACAAATGTGCACATAAGTAAGGGGGATACAAAATGGGTAAGGAAAAAAAAACTTCTGACCTGGTATTTTATGTGACATGGGAATCATTACAATAAGAAGCAAAGACCAATAATAGAAATTTCAACACTGAATAAAAAAAATTCTTTATTAACTGTTAACTTTGCTGTTGGTGGACACTGCTAACTTAAACAACTGCCTGTTACTACTTGCTACAGTTCTTTTCAGATACTACTCAGTAAGGCTGGTCAATACAAGAGAACTAAGATTACAGAAACAATTTGGGAAACTGAGATCCAATTTCAGTGACACATAATTAACATTTAATGTAGTTCTTACTGGGTATCCTTCAAGTCTAATTCAGCCACTGCAGTGGCAAAAGGAACAAGTTTATCGTGGTGCAGCAGCAGTCGCACAAGGGGCAAAACAGCATCATTTTTATCTCGACATATTTCACCCAAAATGTAAGCAGCTGAGGCAGAAATCGGCTAGAATAGAGACAGAGAGGAAACAAGCATAAAATCAAGTTAACATGACCAAATGTTCAATCACTGACAGTAATTCAAGTATGTTCTTAAACTGTAACTGTTGTATACACTAACATTTAATTTTATGAATTTTAATCAGAGATGGAATTTGGCATATATACTGGTTCACAGTACCGTGGTTCAGATGAATTAAATAAACAAATCTTTTAATAAAACTTTATACTCTGAAATATTTTTCTCATCATTTACAGCATTATTTTGGCCTTTCGATATTACATCATACACTTAAGATTTTTAAAGTACCTGAACATCTGGTGATTTTAGCAGCAAAGTTTTCAAAGGACCATAGTACTCTGAAGGAAGTACACAGTCTTCTGTATAGCATATATTTAATCGAAGAGACCCCAGGTCATCAGTTTTAGATGACTTGTTTCCATTGTCTCTTGGTTGTAGCAAGTACCTAAAGTAAAAATACAATCAACTTCATGCAATGGTAATGAGCATCCAAGTCAGTGAGGTCACTAAACAGCTAAGCTATAAAAAACTAAACCAAAAAGTCAATTTAATATTTAAGGTTATGACACTTCATAAGCAGTCAACTATTAATCTTCAGAGACTTAATATTGGTTATATATTGAACTAGAAAGCTATACCAGACTTTACCTGGGAAACAAAAAGTGGAAATACAAAAATTAAGATCTCAAAGGGGTTGAATAAGAGTCTGATTATCTTGCAGATTCAGAAAAAAATAAAAGCAAAACATTTAAAATCCAATGTATTATCACAAATAACTTTCCAACATCTAAATTTATGAAAAGATATATTTCGCTGAAATAAATAAGACATATTACAAGAAGGCTTGAGTGATCTTTTGAAGTAAATCCTATATATAAAAATTTCAACTTATTTTTTAAGAAGTTAGTGATTTAAGATTTATAGATTTTTATGTCATTAAAGAAATGTAAGTACACTGAAAATGTTTTTATCTGCAAAAATCAGATTTACACGAATTTTTTTCAGGTAAGTAGAAGGCAAAATATGTAAATGCAAAAATAGAAACATTTTTAAATATCCAAGGAAAGAGAAATGTTTAAAAATCAAGAGAAGTTTGTAAGACTAAAACCAGACACTTAATAGTTATTTTTTAAGACTTTTTATCATGGAAATTAAAATATACATACAATAGTAAAGAAAATGGTATACTGAACCCCCATGTACCTATCACCTCGCTGACTCAGGCTATTATTATTTCAGCTATAGTGCTACTCACTCCTCCCATACTCCTGCATTATATTAAAGCAATTTCCAGGTGTCTTATAATTTTACATTGTCAATATTTCAGTATATATAACTATATAATATCTATATACAACTTGTTAAAAAATCATTATTTTCCAGTCAATATTCAAATTACTCCAAACTTTTAAGTTGTTTTCTAGTTTGTTCAAATCCAAGGCCCATTAATTGTTACTAGTTGATAGCTTAAATTTCTTTTAATTTATAGATTCCCCCTACCCCTTAAGAAATCAGATAGTTTGTTCTATATATTTTCCATATTTGGGATTGTGTTAACTCTATCTCCATGATGCATTTAACATGTTCCTTTGTCTCCTCTGTATTTCTTGTATATTGGTAGTTAGATCTAGAGCCTTTGTTAGATTCCGATGTTCTGGTAGGAACATTTCATTGACAGTGTTCCATCAAGAGGCACTAATGTCTGATTGTTTCTCTTTTTGTGATATTAGCAGTCATTGAGAATCACTGCCTAGAGTCATTAATCTTCACAGGTTGCAAAATGATAATTTTATAATTCTATCATTCCTCCTTTGCTTATTAGCTGGAATGCTTTCTATAGAGGGAAGTCAGTAGTTTTGATATTTACTTTTGATATCTATCACCTACACCCCCCCCAGCAGACAACCTTGTTTAAAAATAGAATGACATTTAAACTGAAGGAACAAAACAGCAGCAGACTCACAGACTCTAAGAAGGGACTAACAGTTATCAAAGGGAAGGGTTGGGAGGGTGGGGAGAGAAGTGGGAGAGAAGGGGATTTAGGGGCATTATGATCAGCACACATAATGTAGGTGGGTCACGGGGAAGGCAGTATAGCACAGAAGACAAGTAATGACTCTATAGCATCTTACTATGCTGATGGACAGTGGTGACTGTAATGGGATGTGGGGGGGGGACTTGATAACATGGGTGAATGCAGTAACCACAATGTTGCTCATGTGAAACCTTAATGAAATAGTATATCAATAATACCTTAATAAAAAAAAACTAAAAAAAAAAATAGAAGGATGTTCAATAGAACATTAGCTTCGAGAAGGATGTAATTAAAGACATAAAAGAGAACTAGAGATCAACCCAGCAAAATTTAAAAGATGAGGGGATGGTAATACAGGGAGAAGAAATTATACAGAAATTACATCACTACTCACAGAAGACAAATTCAATTCCTGTCTTAGAAAACCAACCTTCAGAACTTTTTTTCTCTGATATGAGAAATAATAATTCAAAGAATTTTAAAGTGAACCTGAATTTCAATGACTGAGCACAGAGAATGATATATTTAAAGTAGGCAGCCAATTACTAAATTTATTAAAAGAAATACAACAGTCAAGTAGCAAAGACACCTGTACTTTTTTGTGATCAATATATTTTATTGTGGAAATTTCACTGACAAAAGTAGGGAGAAGCATTGTAATATTAATAACAAACAACCTCAACTCACCCCAGCCCTACACACTTATCACTGGGCTTCAGTAATTATCACACTTTCCCACAGTGTTTTATCTATATCCCTCACTTCAACTAATACATTTTTTTAGCCTGTTAATACAATTTTTTTAAATCTGTCTGAGTAATACATTTTTTTTACCTGTTTGGTTAGCTATTTGGAAAGCCAAATTATCAGAAGGTGCCACGGTGAGTACAAAGATACAGCACAGAGATAACTAGTCTTACGAATTTCTCAGCTAAGACAATAGTTTTGCCAAGGAAAAAAACAGTAATGCTTCTAGAGCAGAATCCTCTTCTTGATTGTGCCTGAATGGGCAGTACCCTCTCAATTTTGCCTCTTTGGGATCCTTTTTTATTATTCTAACATTCCATTCCTATTTTAACTAGTGTTTCCCATATATGGTAGAATAAAAATATTACATTTATAACCTGGTTCTACCTCCCTGACTGCACCTATTCATCTCAAACAGTGTCCTCATACTCAGGTTAGATTTATAGGCTATTCTATAGGAATTTTACTCAGAGGGCAACTTTAATTCCCATACCTCCAAATTACTGCATGAGGTAGTGCACCTTATTCCTCTCATAAAACTACAAAACACTAGCAAAATGGTCTACAGTCCTATTCTAACACAACTGTTAGTGTGTGCAGAGAGACTAAAGTAGTGCTATGCCGATCATTCATTTTTGGCATACAATGTTTAAGGATGCTCAGGAACTCCAGAAAGGCTCACTTCTGTTGCACTTTTTAAGCTTGTCTTGCTGGGTTTCTTTTGGCAGAGTAAGAAAACCCTATGGACAAAATATCTCATCTGTGTCTACTTGAAAAAAAAAATTCCAAAATGTATCATTGCCCTACCTATTCCCTTAAATAATCATTTTTTTAATGAGTAGGAACCATTTTGATATTTTTAAATAATAGTCTATAAGCAAGAGGCACTCAAATTTTTGCTGAGAGCTTAAAAGGAAAATTTTTTAGCTTTAAACATATTCAAAAATATTTGTGCCAAGGTACAAATTTATTATATAGTACATTGGCTAAGCGTATAAACTTTGGAGTCAGAGCATTTGATCTAAATCCCATCAGTGCAACCTTGGGCAAACTGCTCAATCTCTCTGTGCTTATCTGTTAAATAAGGGGTAATAACAGTATCTAATTGATTTAATCCTTACAATAACTCTAAGGGGGTTATGTAAGTAAAGCACTTCTGCCTGGTACAGAGTAAATACTTAACATTTATATATACATACAACCATTACCACTTAAATGTACAAATAACTACAGGTGAACAATGTTGGGGCAGCTGACAGCCCCCTATGCAGCTGAAAATCTGCATGTAACTTTTGACTTGCCCCCAAATTTAATAGCCTACTGTTGACTTCAAGTCTTACTGATAACATAAACACAAATTAGCACATATTGTGTATGTTATATGTACTATATCACATATTCTTACAATAAAGTAAGCTAGAGAAAATGTTTTTTCAAATTGTCATAAATCCCCCCATATTTTCCAATATATTTATTGAAAAAAAAATCTGCATGTAAGGGGATCTGTGTAGCTCAAACCCAAGTTGTTCAAGGGCCAACTGTATAGATAAATGTAGTTATTTATATAACTATATAAATATGATTTATTATTTTAAAACATTGCTAAAAAAGGCTCAATTTAAACTACCTAAAGGATCCCTTGTGAATTAAGCAATCTTGTATGAACTGAGCTAAAGAGAAAAACCTCAAGATTTGTTAGAGGACATCCAGCATGCCTAAAGTCTAGGGATGCAAAAAAAAAAAAGATCTCAAATATATTTCCAGTTTTGAGTAAAGCATTTCAGTTTGAAAGAATAAGAAACAGGAAATGAAGAGAATTTATTAACTGAAAGGGACATTCAGTTGCTCTACACATATTTTTTTCATTCACAATCAGAGGCATAAAACTAATGACTATGCTCTTGACAGCACTTTTGACAGCCTCTTCATAGAAAAAAGTCAGCATTAGAAAAATTTTAAATACAAGATCTAATTAAAAGAAAATAATTATCAGAGGCAACTCTAAAACTTAAATCATTATTTCTGGTTCTAGAAAGATAACCATTTTTCATTGGATTTTTACTAAAGACAGAAGATTAAAGACATCAAAATGAGCAAACAAGAGAACCAACTCATCTCAAGTAAAATATTAATCTAGTTTTAGGTATGTATAAAGTGCTTATGTTGAAAAAAAGTCCCCATTTGTTTCATTTACTATTTGAACCTTACTTCCAATGCAAAGTACAGCATGAAAGATGTTAATATTATTTTCTTTTCTTAATGTCCATTTTTATATTTCGAATCATCTGGGGTGAAATTGTTGTACCAAACTGTGCAAGTCACACAAAGGTTTTGCACACATTAAGTTACTGACATTGAGGTAACTAGTGAAGTGACACTGAACTAGATTATACCTAAGGTTCTCTTTATTTATAACATTCCAGACAATGGAATACTGGTGCAAAAACAAAGGACACAGAAATTCTCTATGTACCTATGCTGCATAGTGGTGATGACAGCAGCAATAATCATAACGATGAGAGTGTGTATGCCAGTGGCCACAGCACGTGCAGCTTGCTGATGTGAGCTCATTTCATCCCCTAATGACTTTGGGAGGCAGGTACTCTTTGTTTTATCCACATTTAATAGCCAGAGAAAGAGAAGGCAAATAGAGCAATTTGTCCAAGGTCACAAAGGTAGTTAATGACAGATGAGAGTTGAACGAAGGCAGTTTGGTTCCAGAGTCCATATTCTTAACTACTATCAAGAGTCAACAAATATTTAATGAAGTTCTACTAAACTGACAAATGAAAAAAGCAAGGTGCGTAGCAGAATATAGTATATATAGGTTCACTGGTGTAAAGAAGGGGAAAAAAGATAAATATGTATTTGCCTATACATAAAATATTTCCTTAAAATCCAAACAGTGGCTGCCTCAGAGAGGAAAACTGATTAGCTGGGGGTGCAGGAGACAGATTTTTAGCTTTTGAACTGTGAACCCTATTAAACAAATCAAAATTTATTACCTACATATGTTAAAGTTACAACTAGCTAATATCAACACTAACAAGCTAATCCTGACATTTGATTGGAAAAATATCTGAATAAAGAACACATGTCATTGTTAAGGAACCAAGAAAGGTGTGGGGAAATGATAGAATTTTGTTATAATGTGAGAATAAATTAAATTGCAACCATCAAAAATCAATTTCAGGAAAAGCCTATAATAAACAATAAAGAGAAATAGTGTAAAAAAGGAAAGCAAACTGAGGCTTTTCAAACAAGAGGATTATATTACTGACAGTTATTCTCTTTTCTAATATTAGGATTGGAAAGAATATGCCTGAAGTCCTAAAGGTAAATAAAGCTTTCTTGAGTTTTCATGCAGTTACCGTCATCACCACAAGGGGATGCTACAGCTCTACAACTGACAAGTGAGACTGAGTTTAATTTCTGACTTAAAAAGGAAATGGCACTCAAATTTTTATATTCCTTACATCTATGGAAGTATAAATGAATTAGCAGATGTTTCTATTTCATGCTGCATAGATTTAATATAGCAGTTATACTTTTGGCAGTCTACTTTAAAATATTTAAAAATACTATGACAAAAAAAAAGCTATAGGAATAAAATTAATTTCAGTTTGTTAGTATTCTTATATCCTGCCAAAGTAGTAGGACAAAGTTTTGCCAAATACAGAGGGCCTACCTGGAGATACTCTTACTTAAAATACAGTCTACGTGGCAGATTTCAAGTTCACTTTGAGGAGCCCTGGGAGGCACAACTACTCACTTTTTATTTTGTACTGAGTAGTAAGGCATGTAATTTTAAAGACTTGAGAAACTGAGTTCAGAAATTTTCATTTTAAATGTATGCTAATTTATGGAAAGTGGAAGAAGACGTGGGGGAATGAGGGGGATAGTGAACAGGCCTCAAATGTTCATCAGTTTTTCATAGTAACCAAGTTTAATTTTCTCCCCTCTGTGGATGCATTTTAGAAATTATACAAAATGCCACACAGATGATCAATAAATCTTAGATCTGCATTATCAAGAGTTAAAAATAAAATGAAAAATTTGAAAGTCTAAAATTAGTCCATGACAGATAACTGCTTCAGAACAACAGAGCCCAAAATGAAGACTGACTGATAGCCAATCAGGAGAGGCAGTCTGAGATGGAGCCCACAGTAAGAAACATCTAAACACTGTTTCAACTCCTCTTCCAAGCAACTGAAACAGAATTTTAAAAAGTAGGCCTTCAAAGGAAAGTGAGAAGGACATGTTTTTTATACTCAGCTGAAACCCAAGTTTAGCATGAGGGGTGCTGGGCAACCTATGGCTTTGAAGGGACAGGATATATGTACTTGTAAGTTCTATAGGCAGAAAAAAACAATACTTTCACACTGATTCTGCTAAAGAAACTAACATCAGTTTAATGTCTGAACACTATGTTTAATATAACATCAGTTTAATGTTATTATTAAAGTCATGAAAAGATAATATTGTAACCATTACAGGGCTACCAGAGCTCCTGCTGAGAAGTGTTTTAACTGCATCAGCTCAACTCCATCTAGACCCTAGACATTTAGAGAACATCAGGGCCATCTGAAGTGCGTTTCAATGGAGTGTGGTGATGCCCTACAGTAAACAGCTGATTTCCTACAATAAACCCTTTGATTTCTTTCAAACATCCATAGTTCCCATGACCATCAAGCTTCTGAACTACAGATGTTGATATGTAACCAAGCATCTTCTCACATGGGCAACACTTAAGTAATGTTTTAACTGTCTTCCTTTTTCCTTAGAGTTAAAATTTAGTTTTTGAACAATAATCCTAGACAATTAGAAAAATACTGTAGATAATCCTAGAAAAATATTCCTAGACAATTCAGTTCTTGTATCTCAGTGCCAGAGGTAAAGTCACAAAATTCAATATACTTAAATTTTTGCAACAATAAATTAATGATTAAATGCTAATGACTTTTGGTTTATTCCACTGTAAACTGAAAATGCTTATAGTAAGCACTTATTTGGATATACAGTATATTAAAAAGGAAGACCTACTACTACGGAGTTCACTAGAATGTTTGTCTTCTTACCAGGCTTGATGAGAGGAATCGTTTCTTAACACATTCACAGGAACCTTAATCTCACCTAGGAAAACATCTTGGACCAGATTTCCATTGTTCCACAAGTCAATCCTGAAAATTTAAAACTGACTTTATTTTCTGTAAACAATGCTTAAGAGAATGCACACCAACAAATAGTTTCAAATTACTTTGTATTATCACATTAATTTTACATGCTTAAAGAGATGTTAGTATTGTCATATACCTCACTACCTCAACTAAGGAAGCAAAAAATACTGCTGTAGCTTTTAAGCACAGAAAGTAACTATTTTAAATCCTCTAAAAGAAAGCACTTAAGAGTTTCTTAGTTTCCAAAGTCAAGGTTTTATTGTAACCTGTAGCAGTAAGGACTACAGAATTACTTGTTGAATTTGAGGAAAGAAACCAACACAAGATTACAGTTTCTTTCTCAATTAGAACCAGTTAATTTGTAGAGACAGGTGATATAGAAAAATACATTACCTGATCATTCCAAACAGATGACTAATACACCCCCTTAGCTGAACACACTGTTAACACCACACCTATACATGCATTTACAAAACTTTCCCTCTCAAACAGCAGATATTTAAGACCTAAAAATAGCACAAACTTCAAACACATGCACCTGTTTAATTATCTTACAAGACTTCTTACCTCACTGAAATGTCTGTTAGACAGCAGATATGTTAAGAAGAATAAAAAAATTATTTCTAAATTGGCTAATATATAATTAATTTTCTATATATTCTTTGCATCCACTATGCTATATGATTCAGAAGTTTAAGGAGCAATTAAATTTGGGAAAAATTAAAAATATAATAAAATAGGTGAAAATCAGTTCATCTTTATAAAATAAATATACCTTGACTATTTCTGCAAAGAAATCAGAGTGTGAAAAGATAATTTGGATTTAATTAGATACCCACTTACTAAAGAGAATGCTATTTATTAAGCTCGGTTCATCTTTTTCGGTTAAATTTAGGATTTTCTTTTGGCACCAAAAAAAAGCAATTCTGTAAAACCCCAAGATACATACCTAATTTCTAGCTTTTCAATGTCCTCCTCTTCTACCTGGAACTGGGACTTTCTGGTATAACTACTGGATCTGGTTACCTATAAACAAAACATTTTAGTAAAAAAAAAATTTTTTTAAGACTCTTTTTCTTACATGAATTTAAAAAACTATCATCCCTAAAATGTTCAACTGTGTTTATTATAAACAGAGGAAAATGCCTAGGTAATATTTTCCCCAAAAGCTAAATACAAAAACAGCTATGGAAAGATAGGTTATACAGTGCTATAAAAATATCAAAAGCAACCTTGTCTCCATACTCTTCTTATCAACTCAATATTTAGCTACCTTAGGTTCTCTGGCTCATACATATTCTGTTGGTGATTCAAGGAGTAAAAATGTTCTATTTCAGTGAAGCTGCACATGCTAAGAACTATATGAAGACATTCCCACATTTCTAAAGATACCAATTCCACCCTCACACTTTCTTCTCACATTTTTACTGAAATTATCAAGGCCACTGAGAAGAACTTCCTCAACTACCATCTAGCTGAACATGTCCATCCCCACAGAGGTCCTTCTAATCAGTGAGTTTTCTCATTCCCTTTTTTAAATAAGAGAATGAGATGATCCTCCTCTTTTCTAAGACTACTCTACCTCTACATAGTATGCAGTAAGCATGCAGCAAGCATTCAATCTATTTTAATTATAGCTTCCTTTACCAGCTTGTTCACCTCACTCAAGTCTAAGAAAAATTCTGCCCTTAAATTATGGTCTTGCTATCTCTTTTCTTTCACAGATAAATATCTCAAAACTATAATCCATTCTCACAGCCTCCACTTCTTCACCACCCACTCACCACAGTAGTAACTCCTTATAATCTGGCTTCCTCACAGATCACCCTCCTAAAACCTGTCTCTTAATCACCAAGTCTGATGATTAATTCTTCGTTTTCACCTTCCTTGACCCCTGTATCTGAACAACCGATCACAAAACTATATCTCCTTTCCCAGAAACACTCATTTTTTGGTTTACCCAGGCACTACCCTGGCAACCTTCTGATCTCTTTGCTTTTCTCTAGGACCTCTTCTTCCTCAGAACCTATAAATATATGTTTTCTCCAAGGATTTATTCTTTTATTTTGTTCTAAGAGCTGCACAGTGCTGTACAGTTTACAAAGTGCTTTCACATCCTTTATCTCCTTTGCTCATCAGAAGGCTGTCTGAAGCAGGCTAGATTTACTATCCTCATCGTGAAAATGAGGAAGCTTAAAGTACAGAAATTAAGAGACATGCTCAAGTTGAATACCTAATAAGTGGCAAAACTGAGCTTTTTCACTTTTCTCCTTTCTTGTATACCTTACACTCCTTTGGCTTTTCTTGACTCTTTGAAAGCAAATCTTGAGTCTGTATCTACAACCATCACCCATCTTAAGTTTTGGTCATGAGCTGCCTACTAGAAGATGTTGCATGTCAAACCTCAAGCTCATCATGACCCAAACTGAACCACTTATGTTTTCTTTCTTCTTTTCTATTTTTCCAGATTTGAAACCTTGAGGACAACATCTGGTTTCTCCCTGGGTTTTTTCTTCTATAACCAATTCATTATCTTGCCCTTTGCAGTTTCCTCCTCATCTGTCTCTTCCTCTCTATTTCCATGCTACTCTCGTGGAACAGATTCCCTGCCTTCTTTTTTTTTTTTTAAACACTTGAACTACAACAGTCTCTTGATCTCTATTCTCTCTCAGCCATCTGGCCCACAGATACAGTTAATTTCTCCCAAAACACTGCATTATTCTTACCACTTTCAGGATCAAAAACATTAATGGCTAATATACAAGCCCTGGCCAGGCACTCAAGGCTTTTCATTAGTGGGTCCTACTCTATTTGTTTAAGCTTAGTTCCCATTATTCCCTTACCCCAACCTTCCAATCAAATCATTACTTGCTATTTGGGTGTAAGTTTCTGTTTTTCTGTCTCTATTCTGCTCAAAATATTCCTTCTCTCTAACGTCCTACTTGCTCTGAGTTAACTCAGCTGGAATAGAGCTCGTCTGACCACCCCAGTATCTGCTGTGTTGCATGGATGCACCAGTGTGCATGCTTTGCATCTCTTGTTCCAGCTAGAAGAGATTGAACCTTATCTTTATAATCAGCTCAGTGAAGGGTCTTTTGAATGAATGTTTCAAGATCTAATAGGTATGTTTGGATACAGCAAGCAGGTCAGGCCTTGACTTTCAAAGCCATCTGCTTGCTGCAAGTTGCCTCTTTGTTTTCTCCAGGCTAGATTTAATACCATTAATAAATGTGGAACAACTAAACTAAGAACTTAGCCAGGAAATGGAAAAGTCTCATATTGGTACATTTTCTTTAGTTTTTCTTTCTCCTTTGCCTCTACCCCTACAATTCTTACTACTGCAATTTTGGCATTTTCTTCAAACTATAGTCCTTTATTAAAGTAGAGTAATCAGGCATGGCTAGATGTGCCTTGACTCTCTCCACTTTAAAATATCATGAAAAACACACAAAAGAAGGAAAAGGACAAAATGTAACTTTTTCACATCTTCCCTACATGTTAATCTCAGTTGCAACTTGTTCTAGAGTTAGAACATAATCTTTTAGAATAGAGTTTGAATTTTTTTTTCTATAGTTCTCAAATAATATGAAAAAGGATTTGACAAATGATCCATAGTACAGAACTCCAAATGTATTTAAGGAACTGTATGCAAGGCAGCTGAAGATAGCTATGAACACAGCTGGAACATAGCATGTGTCCAGAGTGAACTAGATAAAAGACCTTAATAATAAGGACTTAATCATACAGCACTTTATAGTCTCGAAGCATTCTAACACCTGGGCCTTTTAAAAACTCTATGAGTTAGACAGGGCTGCTACTGTTTTCTCTTACAAAACTATCCTTTCACAAGATAAGAAACCTAAGCCTCACATTTAGTGATTTGTTAAAAATCAATTGGAACAGAATTCAGATATACAAAGTGATACCACAGTTATTTCACTAGTGCTTCTTAAACAGTACTCTGAAGAAGAGTCCTGTGGCCACTGTGTCAGGTAGGGGGCTGGATAACGGGGTGTGTGTGTGAATGAGGGTATGATATTGAGGATGACTAGGGAGTATGTGTGACCCTAGACCACTGCATCCACAAATCAATCAAAGCTCTGTCTTTATTGGTTTTATATATTGGGTCTCTACAGCATTACACCATAGTTCTACTGCCTTCAGGAAAGAAATGCTTAGTTGCATTAGTTGATAAAAGGATTACTATGGCGGTAGTATGACAAAAGTAAACCAGCATTCAATATTAAATATTCAGTTAACATTTAAACAAGGGAAAAAGTTACCTCAAAATAAAAGATTTCATTAAACTGCGGATTGCTTGTTTTCTTCTTTACTTTTGTCTTCTTTTGGTCATTCCTGTTCCAATGTGGTAGAGTTTTACCTTGTAGAACTTAATAGTACACAATTATAAAACATGCTATTTCCAACCAGGGAGCCTGACCTGTGTTTAACTGTTAGGATGACTCAGGAAACTAGGTTTAAATACTACTTGGAGAAAAAAACTGAGGTGTCTCTAAAAACTCCTATCAAAGAATACATAAGTTTTGTATATCATGTATATGCCAAGATTGTGTTATTCTCTATGGCTATACTAGACTGACTGCCAAGCTTACTTCAGGGATTTTTAATAATATTTTTTATTATATAAGCAACTCAGAATAAATGGTAGAAGGAAGATAGTGAGATTCAGAATACCTTAATGTTGAAAAATACCCAAGGAACACAACAAGTATTCTAACTCAGTTTACTTCTTGAGCTCAGCTGTATTATCACTTTTTAAAAAACATTATTCTTTAGTAATTATAGATTCAGAGGAGGTTGCAAAGAAATGCATGGCTAAGTCCCATGCAGCCTTTCCCCAGCCTCCCCCAAGGCTAACTAACATCTTAAACAGCTATAATACAATATCAAAAACCATAGTGACTTTTTAAAACAAATTCGTATGCCAAATAGTTTCTATCTGCATGTTACTAAACAATTACACTAAAGATTTTGTCTATCAGGTACAGATTATGAACAAAAATAAAAAACAAAACATTTTTAACATGCAAAACTAAATCCTTTTGATAGCATGGATGTTATAGGATTGAGTTTTTAAATTTAAAATCATCTAAAATAATAATAGCATACTATTGTTTGAGCACCCAATAAGTACCAGGCATGGTGTTAGGTACTTTATATACATATATAAAAATATAAAGTGACTGACTATTGATTTTCTAAAAAAACAAGAATACCTAGAGATCTTAGAATAAGGAGAAAGGGTGTGTAGGGTGTGAGTATGTGTGTGTGTGTGTGTGTATGTGTACACACATGTTCGTGTAGAGTGCTCTGTTTCCTAATCCTAAACCTTCAGTTCTAGACAAATTTCAAACTAGCCAGGCTCTGAAAGAAACCATAATGAAGTTATAAAATACAAAGTGTTACAAAATGCTATAGGTTTTTCCATTTATTAAATTTAAATTACTTAAACTTAAGTAATTTAAATCAACGATATGGTGCACTTCATCATGTTCTGGTACTTCTGCAGTTTGTCTACAGCTTGGAATTTGCTCTGTAAAGCAGACGCCATGAATAGTAAAGCCATTTATAGTCCGGAGTTGCTTTCCAGATAGAAATATGGAAACCGCCTTTGTTATTCTGGGCTACCATTTATTAAAATAGGATTTTACCTGTATAAAATTTAAGACATTTGAGAGTAGGGATGCTGGTGATGAATGAAGAAGGTCAGTCAAGTTTATGTTTTAAAGTGTATTTTAACTGCTACAAAACCTATGCTCCCTCCCACAGCTAAAGAGTCTGGCACATTTGAAATGGCACCCATCTTCTTTGTATGAAAACAGCACCTGGTTGTTTGCAAGTGTATAACAGAACTCACTGATGATTTTTCTTCCAAAACACTCATTACTTTGTGTCATAATAATTATTTAGTATTTGCTCTAGAACTTTAACTTTGTAATTCTTAAATCAAACTGTAAGACTTAAAAACCTAATAGTAATTCAATAAACATTACCTAGAAGGGCCCACCAGGGAAACTGTTGCATAAGGGTCACAGCTTTGTCCATTTATGAGAGGCAACCCATGACATGCCTTGATGCTAAGGAAGAATAAAAGAAAATTAACATGTTATATTCAAGTTAAGCAACATAAAACATCTTAAAACATAATATATTCAAAGGGTTATATTGTTTTCCTATGCACTTATTTACTTATGCTATATTTCCAAAACAAGACAAAACAAGAATGCTACAATCAGTATGGAGAGTACCAAATAATACTTAGCACACATTACGCCACTTAATATCCAAAAAGTACATTTTGTGGTTTGGTAATAGATCAAAACTGCTGTGGCTTCTAAGCAGGAAAAGAAAGCGGTGTGAACCTTAAAGGACAAACTACAAACCGAGCCAGATCTATGGCATCATATCCTCTGCTAAAGCATGAATGAGAAACAAGGAAACAATTGTGGTTTCCACCTAAAATCTTGATTCATAAACAGAGGGCAAGCCTCACAAAATTCTGTAGCCTTTTATTCTGATTCTCAGTACAGCTGCTGCAACATTCTGTAGAAAATGTTTTAGACCATAAAAACCAAGGTCATCTAATTCACTCCATGGGTAATTGTCATTGGTAGTTAGAACACAGAGTCTGACTTAATGTATCTACTCAAATTTTCTCATTCAATATTACTGAGTTCACAAATTTAGTTTACAACTAAGGGAATGCATATCCTAATACGTAAGAGAAACTCATGAACACTGATGAAAATATTTTTTGTTCAAAGATGTGGGTTATGGAGTAACGTCCTTATTTCTCTCCACAACCCACAGATCACACATGTGGGTGAAGTGCAAATGGTATGCTGCCAAGTAAAGACAAATGTTAAGAATTTCTAAAACTAACCAAAGAAAAGACAGGTTAAGACAAAAATTCTGATTACTAATGTTAGGCTTAGGTACAGTCAAATTTTCCAAGTACATATTGTTTGAAACTTGTTCCCAGGCTAAACCTCAAAATGATACCTGATTTTTACACAGCATTTGCAGTTTACTGTATATTTTCACAAAATGTATTCTAATTCTTACAACTGCCTCTGAGATGATTATCTATCATCATGCCATTTTTAGGAAGAAAGTAAAGCTCAAAAAGGTTATATGAGAAAATAGCAAAGTAAAGCTAAAGAGGTAATACAACTTATAAGAAATGGACCAAGATTCAGTCAGTCAAAATTCCCCACATTAACAAATGAAAATAGAAAAAGCATAAGATCACTTGACTATCCATCCCTGACATGCCAAAATATCTCAGCAAACTAGGAACAGAGAACTTTCACAATCTGGTAAAGGACAGGCTACATCATATTAAGGGTAAAAAACTGAATGCTTTCCCCCTGAGATAAGGAGTAAGACAAGGATGTTTGCTCTCACAACTTCTATTCAGCATCATACTGGAGAGGTTTAAGCCAGTGCAGTAAAGCAAGAAATAGAAATAAAAGGTATTGAGGCTGAAAAGGAAGTAGTAGAACTGTATTGCACAGATGACACAATGTCTATGTACAAAATCCTATGTAATCTATTAAAAAGCTGATACAATTAATTAGTGAATGTAATAAGGTTATAGGATAAAAAAACTTTTTGTTATTATATACTAGCAATAAAAGACCATGCATTCAATTCGTCTCTACTCTCTCTCCTGAGGTTCTTTCCCTCAGCCTGTTTCTTCCTCTAAGATAAAAATCATTGCCTGGACCTCATGTCATTCTGTACCTATCTAATTTTTCTCTATGTCTCTCCAATTTCTTTACTTCCTATTTACTCCTCACCCTACTGACATCTAGTTTTTTCTACATCCGTCATTCTATGTAACTCTTTTCATTAAGACCCCCTAAGTGTCAAAGGCTATCCAAATTTTTCAGGGCTTTTTTTACTGGACTTCTTGGCTGCATACAATACTTCTGAATCACTCTCTCCTTGAAACCTTCTTCTCTTTTGGTTTCTTTGGCCCTGACTCTCCTAATTTTCTCTTATCACCTATCTGTCTCCCTTCATGTTTTCTTCACCATGCATTTCCACCTCCTGCTGGATCTATTGTCAGTCAACTGCTCTCCTTACACTGTATAACCTCCCTCTAAGCCTATTTCTTCTATCACATCTATTCTTATAGCCACAACCATCAACTTTATATTTCTATATGAGATCTCACCACAGAGTTTGAGATTTCTATACGCAAAAAGCTTGATGAAAATCTTTACATAGGTGTTCCAGCGCAGTTATAACTCAACTCATGACCATCTCTTATTAAAGCAGCTCCTCCTCTAGTATCTTCTTTTTGTTGTAAACACCTCCATCTAGCAGTTAAATTTCTTCATCTTCCTCACTTTCCGTATCTAATCAATCAGTATGTTTTGGTGATTCTACTCTTTAAATATTTCCTCATCCACCCTCTTTTCTCACATCTACAACTACTTTTCTACATATCTAATGGAGAATCCATCATCTCACTTGGGTCACCCTAACCCCATTCACTCACATTCACCTCTCAGTTTCTGTATTTACTGCTGTCAACTGTGAACTAAAATGCAAATTTGTTCATATTACTCTATTGTCTAAAATATTACAGTTTCATGGGTTCATATGATACATTAAGAGCCTCCAAGATATAGCTTATGCCTATTTCACCAGTTTATGACCAACCTTTGACTCAATCTGCATATACTAGGTAGCATCAAATTGCTTTTAGTTATACACTTATACACTCATCATGTTTCTTGCTTCCAAACTTTTGTCTATATTTTTCTTTCCTTCTGGGAAAAAATATCACTTTTTCTAGGCTAGCTACTTCATACTCATCCTTTAAGAAGACAAATGTTACTCTTGTCTTCATTTAGTTGTTTCAAAGACTTTGTGACCATTAAGTGCCTGGCACTGAGGCAATGAAGTGAGTAAGACAAACATGGTTCCTGACCTCATGGAGTTAAGAGTCTACCTGAAGAAAAAGATGAAAAACAATAAAGAAAAAATAATAATAACAAATAGTGTAAGTGTTATGAAGGAGAAAGAATGGGGTGCCCTATTTTAAAATTAGTGATATTTCAGCTGAAACTTGAAGAATGAGAAGGAAACAGCTAGAAGAATAGGTGTAAGTGCATTCCAGGCAAAAGGAACAGCAGATGTCGATCTCTGAACTGAAAGGGTATGTCACATCTGAGGAACTTAGACAAGGCCGGCCAGAATGTGAAGAAGAAGAAGGATGCCACGAGATGAAATCAAAGAGGCAGGCAGGGTCAGAATATCCTGAATCTTGTTGGCCAAGATAAGGGGCTTGAATTTTACTTTAAATACGATGGGAAATTACTAAATGTTTGAGCAGGAAAATGACATGATGTAATTTATGTTTTAAAAAATTGCTCTAGGCTACTATAAAGAGAAAAAGACCAGCTAAGAAACTATGGAAATAGTCAAGGTAAGAAATGGTTAATAGTTTGAAAAAAGATGATGTTAGTAGATAGCATTAAAAATTCAAAACTTCAAGAAATATTTTATAGAATCAGTAAGAAATGGATCCAACATGTGGGGAGAGACAGAATAAAAGAAATACAATGACTCCCAGATTTCTGGTTTGAGCAATTAGGTGGATGGAGATACCATTTAATAAGGCTGTGAGGAGCAGCTGTACAGATATGAGAATTGATACCTCAGTGTTAAATCTTAAATTTGTGATACTGTGAGACAGCAAAGTGGAGTTGCCAAAAGGGCAGGTGAACATATGAGTCTGGAGCTCAGAAAAATGACCTTGTGTTGAATCTACAAGGTGTAGATAACTTTTTAAACTTTTATTTCAAAGTGATTTCTGACTTTCAAACTCTATATATTTAAATAATATACAGAGTTCTTGTATCCCCATCACCCAGTGTTATAATTTTGTGTAACCAGAATAGAATTACAGAAAACAGGAAACTAACACTGGTCCAATGTTAGTTAATAATAATATTAACTAATTCATAGACCTTACTCAAATTTCACCAGTGTCCTGTTTCTGGCCCAGGATGCAATAGAATCTCACATTGCATTTAGCTGTCATGACTTCTTAGTCTCCTCTGTACTGAAACAGTTCCTTAGCTTTCCTTCTTTGCCCCACGATTTTGCCAGTACTAGTCAATTCTTGTATAGAATATTCCTTAATTTGAATTTGTCTTGTGTTTTTTCATGATTAGATTGAGGTTATGCACATTGGTGTCCTTCTCAATGCATCAGACCAAGAGGTACCGGCTGTCTAATTACAGTGATGTGAACTTTGATCACTCAGTGAAGGTGGTATCTTTCAAACACCTTGTGGGGAGATTCTTTGAGACTGTGGAAATATGCTGTTTGTCATCATATTTATGACCACTTATTTAGCATCTATAGATTATCTGTCCCTGTGTTATTATTGTAGTGTTTGCCAATGGTGATTTTCTATTTCCATCATTTTCCTACAATTAATTAGCTTCTACTATAAGGAAAAGCATTCCCTTCTCCCTCATACAGTTAATTGCTATTTATATCATCATTGGTTTATGGATTTATTTTCTGAATTTTAATTCATCATTATCACTATTTATTTTAATGCTCAATTTGTCCCAGATTTGGTTAGTTGAAACTCCTTCAACTTGACTTGAAAGTCCTTTCTGCATCCCTTCATTATTTTTTGAACACTTTCTGGTTCCATAGATGGTCTGGGCTCATCCTATGTTTTCCCTGCACAAACCCTGAAATCAGCCATTGCTAAAAAGAAGTCCATGTTCTTTTTATTAGAGCAGTTCTAATACAGTAGTCATTAGCCAGCCACATGTGACTATTTAAATTTCAATTTATTAAAATTGGGCAAAATTAAAAATCCATTTTAGTTGCACTAGCCATATTTCAAGTTTGCAATAGCCATACATGGCTAGTGGCTACTGTATCTTTGGACAGTTTAGATGTAAAACATTTCCATCATCACAGAAAGTCTACTAGACAATGATGACTACAGAATGGTATTTAGAAACAAAGATATGGGTGCTTAATATGTTCATTGGTATTGGGATGATATTGCTTCTACATATTCTCTATGAACAGAGCTAGTGTCACACACACACACACACACACACACCCCTGTATCTATTAGAAAATCTTACTTTGAGAAATCTGCCTTCAAAGCAGAGCAAAGGAATAGGGATGGTAGCTGGAGGAGAGGGTGGAGATGAGGTCTGGGGAGACATATCTTTTAGGATGGGAGATCCTAGCACATGTTTACATGTAGATGAGAACAACCTAAAAGAGAGGGTAAAGCTGATGAAACAGAAGAAGGGATAACTGAAGGAACAACGCATCTAAATAGGAGGACAGACAGAATCCAGAGTTCAGACGGAAGAATTCATCCCCAAAAAGAGAAGGGGCACGTCTTCAAGTGTAAGGACAAAAAAGATGGCTGCCAAGACATATTTGGAGATTTGGATTCAGGAAGATTTAACCAATTTAGTTTATAGTGATGGAGAATCTCACAGGTTTATTAGAGAAGCACAGTAAAACTCCAAGGCAGTGATAAGTACCCACTGTAAGGTTTGTGATCACAAATTTAAACTAAAACCAGTCTATGTAGTTTTCTCCAGCAACATAAAGATGCAGGTTGAATGCAGAGAAAGGATTAAGTTCGTCCATTTTAGGATTTTCCAGATAAATAAGAGGGATGAAGAGAAGAGCAGGGGAGTTTAGGGAACCTGTAAGAAAACACTTATAGTTACAGATCAAGAAAATATACCTAGAGGGAAGTGAAAATAGGAGCAGGTAAGAATGTGGTAAAGATCCAGTGGATGGAAGTCTTACTGAAGTTTAGGAAATGCTGCCATAGGGAGCTTCTTCCAGGTCCAGAGAATAATATTAAGTACTAGGATATGAACCTTTCCACAATTACCCTCCAAAAATCTAAGCAGCAAGGAGAACTTCAGCATTACTAAAAAACAGACTACCACAAATTCAAAATATCTCTAAAGTTGAGAAATACACAATAGATTAGATAAAACTACCACTAGAGTGCTCTTGCTGCAAGTATGTACAGACAGTGGAGGCTTAGATGAAAAAGAATAGAAGGAAGAAAAGTATACAGACTAGCATACGTCAACTCAAAACCTGTTTGTGAACATTTACAGCAGCTTTTTCTTTAAGAGCCTCAAACTGGAAACAATTCTAATATCCATCAATATTCATCTATTCATGAATAAGAAAAAATGATTCTTGATTCTAGTTCTAGGACAAGATGGAGTAGATCCATGTCTCTCTACTCCTTCCACTAAGCAGAGCTAAAAACTTTGGACATCAGACATAAAACAAAAGTAAGAAAACTCTGAAAGGGGAAGAGAAAAAGGCAAGCCAATCAGAGATCTTGGACCCAAGGAAAGACATGGCAGTGAATTTCTTGGGCTTTCTTCATACTTTTTATATCTTAGACTCAGTGCTAGAGAAGCTACCACCCTGAAAACACCAAAGGGCATAAACAAAAAAATGCCCTAAGAAAAAGCCAGCTCTCTCTAGCCAAAGGACCAGGAACTGGGTAGTTTGGCAAGACTGAAACCATTTTTAGACAATAACTACCTATCCTAATGAAACACCATGAAAAACACTGGCTCCACCTTCGTTACCATCAACAAAGGCAACCAATTAAGGGGAGAGACATCCATTTTTGACAGCCTATAATGAGCCCCTTCTCTCCAGGGTGTCAGTAGAGACTACACGGGGAGACTGATTTCCATCCCCCCTGAAAGCAATGAGGCATTCCTTCCCCTCCATGCCAGGGTGGTGTAAGAGAAGGTTGAGTGGGAAGGCAAGAATTTCACTGCCTTCCAGGGGTAACTAACTCCTTCCAAGCATGGTATCAGTGGAGGCCACATGAAGCAATAATGAGGAACTCCTCATCCCACAGAGTGGTCATGGAAGAGGACTAAGGGGAGCTGGAACAACCACTCCCATCCAGCAACAGCAGGAACTCTTCTCACTCTTCCCCCAGTATCATTCTTCCTGTATCAACAGAGGTTGAGGCAGGAACCTAGACTTCTACCTCCATCTGACTATAACGAATAGATACCCCTCTTTGCCCACCAGCAGAGTATCAGAAGAGTCTGGCTAAAACAGGTTTAAATCCAGAGTTTCATGACATAATACCCAAAATGTCTGGGAAGAAATGAAAACCACTCACCATATCAAAAAACTAGACAATCTTCAACTTAAATGAGAAAAGACAATGAGTAGATACCAACACTGAGATAACATGGGTGTTGCAATTATCTGACAAGGATGTGAAGGTAGCCATTATAAAAATAATTCAATAAGCAATTACTAACAAGTTTAGCAACAAAAAAAGTCTTACAAAGAAATAAAAGATACAAGAAAGAAGCAAATGGAACCATAAAACTCTTAGAAGAAAACATAGGCAAAAATCTCTTGAACATAAGAATGAACAATTTTTTTTTCTGGACATGTCTCCCCGAGCAAGGGAAACAAAAGCAAAAATGAACAAGTGGGACTACATCAAACTAAAAAGCTCTGTACAGCAAAGGACACAATCAACAAAACAAAAAGGCAACCAACCTGGTTTATAGGAAAATATGTTCATAAATGATTTGTCTGGTAAAAAGATAGCATTCAAAATAAAGAAGTCATATGATTCAATACCAAAAAATCAAATTATCCAATTAAAACACGGGCAGAGGACCTGAACAGACATTTTTCCAAAGAAGAAATACAGATGGCCAACAGACACATGAAAAGGTACTCCTCATTGATAATCATCAGGGAAATGCAAATCAAACCATGAGATATCACCTCACACCAGTTAGAATGGCCACTATCCAAAAGATAAGAAATAACAAGTGTTGGCAAGAATGTGGAGAAATGGGAATGGGAACCCTCCTACACTGTTGGTGGGAATGTAAATTGGTGGAGCCACTGTGGAAAGCTGTATGAAGGTTCCTCAAAAAATTAAAAACAGAAATACCATACGACCAGCTAACTACACTCTAGCAATTTATCCAAAGAAAACAAAATCTCTGATTCAAAAGATATATATGCACCCCTATATTTATTGCCTCATTAGCTACAAAGCCAAGATATGGAAGCAACCAAGGTTGGATAAAAATGTGGCATATACACAAGATGGAATATTATTCAGCCATAAAAAGAAAGAAATCCTGCCATTTGTGACAGCCTGGATGGACCTAGATGGTATTGTGCTAAGTGAAACAAACAAGCCAGGTGGAGAAAGACAAATACCATATGATTTCATTTATTTGTGTAATCTAAAAACAAAACTAAACAAAATTAACAAAATGGCAGTAGACTCACAGACTGAGAAGTGAGTGGTGGTTACCATGGGGGTGGGGTGGGGTGGGGTGAATGAGTAGGGTTGGTGGGGGGGATAAAGAAGTACAAAATTTCAATCATAATATAAGTTGGTTACAGGGATGGAAGTGCAGCATAGAGAATATAGTCAATGGTTCTGTAATATCTTTCTGTGTTGACAGACAGCAACTGCACTATTGGGGTGAGGATTTAATAATGTGTGCAACTACTGAATCACTGCATTGTATACCTGGAACCAATATAATATTTATATCAACTACATTTCAATTTGAAAAAAAGCAAGTGGAAATTTTAGAACTTAAAAATACAGTAACCACAATAAAAAACTCAATAATAGATGGGCTCAACAGTAGCACAGAGGAAGAGAAGAGGAAAGAATCAATGAGCTTAAAGACAGAACAGAAATTACCCAATATGAACAACAGAGGGAAATTAGATGAAAAGAAAAGAGCAGAGCCTCTGAGACCTGTGGGGCTATAAAAGATCTCACATTGTCACTGGAGTCTCAACGTAAGAGAAAGATGCCAGAGCAGGTCAGCATTAGAAGAAAAAATGACTGAAAATTTCCCAAACTGGCAAGACTTAAACATACATGTTCAAGAATCTGAGTAAACACCAGACAAGATAAACCAAGAAATTTATGTTAAAATACATAACAAACTAAAACACATAGAAAACTAAAGACAAAGGAAAAAATGTTAAAAGCAGCCAGACAAACCAGTACATTACCTGCACAGAAAAAAAACCAAGAATGAAGTGATTTTCTCATCAAAAACTATGGGAGTCAGAAGGAAGTGGGACATTTTTCATGGGCTGAAAAATAGAACTGTCAACCAAGAATTCTGTATCCTGTGAAATATCCTTCTGGAATGAAGGAAAAAAACCCTGACATTTTCAGATGAAGGAAAACTAAGAAAATGTGTCACTAGTAGACTAAAAGAATGGTAGGAGGAAATTCTCCAAACATAAAAGACAGCAATAAAGGACGGAATCTTGGAACAACAAGAACAGAGAAAACAGAAAGAGCAAAAATATGGGTAAATACAATAGATTTAGACTTCCCTTCCTTTCTAACTGTTCTAAATTGTGTTAGATGGCTGGAACAAAAATTCAGCAGTTTGATATGGCTCTCAATGTATGTAGAGGAAATATTTAAGACAGCTGTTATTACAAATCGTGGAAGATAAAGGGATTTAAAAGAAGGTAAGATTTCCAGTTTATTCTACCTGGTAAAACACCAGTAAAATGACAGGAAGTTATACATGTAAAATGTAATATCTAACGCAAACTGTATTATACAAAGAGATACATTATGGATAGAAAAACACTATAGATAATTAAAATAGAATTTTTTAATAGTTGAAGTGACCCACAGGAAAAAGAAAAGAAAATGGAGGGAGCAAAAGTAAAAAAAGAATTAAATGGTGGCTTTAAACCTAACATACCAGTAATTACAATATAAGCACATGGTATGAATTCATTAAGTAAAAGATCAGCAGAGTGGATTTTTAAAAAGTGACTCAACTATATTCTATATATAAGAAACTACATACAACAATTGGATGGATCTGACTGAAAAAGCCAATCTTAAAAGGTCATATAAGATTCCACTTACATAACATTCTTGAAATGGCAAAATTTTAGATATGAAGACAGATTACAGGTTGCCAAAGGTTGGGGACAGTGGTGGGGGAAGGAGTGGGTGTGAGAATAAAGGGGTAACACAAGGGAGATCTTTATGGTGACAGAAGAGCCCTGTAGCTTAATTGTGGTGGTGGTTATACAAATCTACACATGCAATGAAATGATATATATACACTGTACACTGTACAATGTCAACTTCCTGGTTTTTATATTATATTATAGTTGTGTAATATGTAAACATTGAGGGAAACTGAGTGAAATGTGTACACAGAACCTCGCTGTACTTTGCAATTTCCTGTCAATTTATGATTATCTCAAAAGAAAAGTTTTTTTAAAAAATTAGACTTCCAGAGTTAAAATCCAGGCTCTACCTACCAGTTCCTGTATGAACTCGAGCTTATTTAACTAATCTGTCCATTGTTCTCTCATCTGCAAAATGAAGAAAACAGTATCTGCCAAGTCCTAACAGGAAAAAATGAAATAATGCCTAAAGAGGATGAACTAGTGACACATTTAACAATGTGGGTGAATCTCAAAAGCATTATGCTGAGTAAAAGAAGCCAGACACAAAATACTACATATTATATGAATCTGTTCATACGATATTTTGTAAAGGGCAAAGCTACAGGGACTGAAACCAAATAATGGTTGCCTGGATCTGGGTAAAAAGAGCAGGGACTGAACACATCTCTGAGTAATGCCTTTTGATATAGTTCTGACTTCTGAAGTCACACTCATAGTCTACACACTAAAAAAATAAAAGTAAGCCAGCAAGGATGGGGGAAAACAAAATTAAACTGAATGCAAGCAATCCAAACCAACCCAAGTCACCGTATTTCAAATGCAGAACATAACCAAAGCGGGCAGGGAAGGGAGTAGTGGATAGAGGACCAACCCAAATACTTGCACAGTTTGCTCTCAGTCCAAGAGGGAAACTGCAAACAAACCTTAAATTGTATTTATTTTTATTTATTCATTTTTTTTTATTTTGGTGTCATTAATATAAAATCACATGGGCATACAGCCATAAGAAGAAAACAAATCCTACCATTTGCAACAACATGGATGGAGCCAGAGAGTATTATGCTCAGTGAAATAAGCCAAGCCGAAAAAGACAAGTATCAAATGATTTCACTCATATGAAGAAAAAAACTGAAGGAACAAAACAGCAGCAGACTCACAGAACCCAAGAACAGACTAATGGGAAAGGGACTGGGGAGGATGGGTGGGAAGGGAGGGACAAGGGGGAAAAAGGGGCATTACAATTAGCAGATGTAATGTTGTGGGGGCACGGGGAGGGCTGTACAACTCAGAGAAGTCAAGTAGTGACTCTATAGCACCTCACTACACTGACGGACAGTGACTGTAATGGGGTTGGTGGGGGGACCTGATGAAAGGGGTAGTTTAATCACCATAATATTGCACATGTAATTGTAGATTAATGATACCAAAATAAACTATAAAAAAATCACATGGGCACTGTGGTTAGTAGATTCCCCCCATTATCAAGTCCCCACCACATACCCCATTACAGTCACTGTCCATCAGCATAGTAAGATGCTATAGAATCACTACTTGTTTTCTCTGTGCTATACTGCCTTCCCCGTGCCAACCCCCACCCACGTTGTGTGTCCTAATCATAATGCTCCTTACTTCCCTTCTCCCTCCCTTCCCACCCACTGTCCCCAGTTCCCTTCCCTTTGGTAACTGTTAGTCCATTCTTCGGTTCTGTGAGTCTGCTGCTGTTTTGTTACTTCAGTTTTTTTCTTTGTTCTTATACTCCACATATGAGTGAAATCATTTGGTACTTGTCTTTTTCGGCTTGGCTTATTTCACTGAGCATAATACTCTCTAGCTCCATCCATGTTGTTGCAAATGGTAGAATTTGTTTTCTTCTTATGGCTGAATAATATTTCATTGTGTATATGTACCACCTCTTCTTTATCCATTCACCTACTGATGGACACTTAGGTTGCTTCCATATCTTGGCTATTGTAAATAGAGCTGTGATAAACATAGGGGTGCATATGTCTTTTTGAAACTGGGCTGCTGAATTCTTTGGGTAAATCCTAGGAGTGGAATTCCTGGGTCAAATGGTATTTCTATTTTGAGGTTTTTGAGGAACCTCCATACTGCTTTCCACAATGGTTGAACTAATTTACATTCCCACTTTCAATTGTTTTTAGTAGGTAAATCCAAATTGAGGAACATTCAAAAAAATAACTGGGCTGTAGTCTTTCAAAAATCTCTCTACCCTGGAGGATATTATGCTCAATGAAATAAGCCAGGCGGACAAAGACAAGTGCCAAATGATTTCCCTCATTTGTGGAGTATAACAACGAAGCAAAACTGAAGGAACAAAATAGCAGCAGACTCAGAGACTCCAAGAAGGAACTAGTGGTTACCAAAGGGGAGGGGTGTGGGAGGCAGGTGCGGAGGGAGGGAGAAGGGGATTGGGGGGTATTATGTTTAGTACACATGGTGTGGGGAATCACTGGGAAAACAGTATAGCACAGAGAAGGCAGATAGTGAATCTGTGGCATCTAACTACACTGAAGGATAGTGACTGCACTGGGGTATGGGTGGGAACTCGGTAATATGGGTGAATGTAGTAACCATATTGTTTTTTCATGTGAAACCTTCATAAGAGTGTATATCAATAATACCTTAATAAAAAAATTTTTTAAATATATTAAATGGGGGAAAAAAATCTCTCTACCATGAAAGGCAAAGAAAAGCTAAAAACCATTACAGAACATTAAAGAGACATGACAACTAAATGTAACACATGATCTTGAATTGGATCCTTGGAGAGAAAAGAAAATGTCTTAAAGGACAGTATCGGGACAGTTGACAAATGTGAAATCTACTAACTGTAGATTAAAGTATTGGAATATAATCACAATAATATTATACTTTTATTGCAAAAATGTTACATTTCCTGAATTTGATAATTATAGTGCCGTTATTTAAGATAGTATTTTTATTCTTAGGAAATACAACTGATAGGGTCATGATATATGCAACCTTCTTTAAAAGAGTTCAGAAAAAATTAACAAAGTAATATTATATGTAGTATTTTATTTATATATATATAAATACACAAACAAATATTTATATATTTAGAGATAGAAAGAATGTCTCAAGGGAGCTGAGGTGTTCCTAATCAGGTGAATAAAATAATGGTCTGGAACAGCAACAGGAGAGTAACATTTATCCTACTCCCTAGCTCTAAGCTATTTGAGTATGGTAGAAAACATAGCCTCTGACTGAGAAATAGAGGAAACAAGGTCTCAGGGGATATTATATTATCAGTTAAGACAAAGATAGAGAAAACATGTAGAAGAAGTCAGATATATAGTAGTTTGTTGATAACTCAGACATAGCTTGCTGGATGGGAGGGAAAAGGTAGAGGATGGGTCTAGAGCAGATTTCCAGAACAGTTAGATTAGCATCTGGGTGATAAAAAAATGACTTGAGGGCAAAAGAGGAATTCAAAGTAGGTGAGTCAATACTGATAATTTCAAAGTAGGCATTTAGCTTTAGCTCCCTATTCTCTGCTCTGTGGTATCAGAGTCTCTAGAGGCCCTCCACTAGGGAGCCTTTCTAACTCCCTCCTGGACGGTAGCTAAGACATGGTTATCTGTGATCCTATAACACCCTATTGCTGCATCTATCATTTAACCCACATTCAATAAATATTCGTTGAATGACTTAATGATTTATCATAACCTGAATGGTCCAGATACGAGAAAATAAATGGAAATCAACTTAATAAAGGAATGGCATAACAGAATTTCATTTCTGAAAAAAGCTTTAAAGTATTTAGAATAGGAGTGACTTAAGATTCAAAGAATATGAAATGGAGTATTATTTCTAGCTGATTTTGGTAAAAGAAATATGCTTACTGTACAACAAGCTGCTGGCACACAGTTCCATTCTCTGTAATCAGTTCATTCAGTTTTAATTCAAGGTGAACTTTTCCCTGGAATGACAAAAAAAAAAAGACAAACTGAAGAGTCGATTTTACTGACAAAATATTAAAGGTATGTACTTTGTCAAATGGTACCCATAATATTTAGTAATTCGCTAAATATATATTAGTGATCCCTCACACATGGCTTTTTCCACATTAAGTACTTGTTAACTGACTAATAACCAATAACATAGATCAAAATCTGAAAGACGGGAGTCAGTCAAATGCTTATATCAAAGATGATATTCACATCTAAGAAATTTATGCACAGTTCAACAATTACTTATGTATCTCAATTATTACGGATTAAAAAGAAAGCTAACACTCATGTTTCAGGAAGTTTTGAGATAAAAAGCAAATTATAAAATGTATAATATTTTTTCCAGAAAAGATAAACTATCAGTAAGGACAGAGGCAGTATCATTAAAGGACAGAGAAATCATACAATTCTAAAACAATAAAACTTAAGTTAAAGCTAGTAATACCTAGTTTGTCAACACTTTTTTCAAATAATAAAGACTTATGGAATATCTACTATATTTTAGGAAGCTCTGTAGGAGAGGGTAAGAATCCACAGAGGGTAAGAAGCCATTGCTTACAAGAAAGAAGCAAGCTCACAACCTAGTTGGGGAAACAGTAATCGAAAGATAACAATATATAACCAAGACCACTGATGAAAAAATGAGATACTGAAAATAAAGGACTTTTTGAAGCAGCCATTAATAAATGGGTTTTAAAAAACTTCTGTAGTATACATTTAAAGCAAACTATAAACTTCTCAAGAAACAAAGGCTTAGGAACAATATCATCTATTTTCACCCTGCCATTGGGGATGAGCAATTCTAAACTGGTTATAAGCAATTCTGAACTGGTTAAGAATCAGTGCTAGATTACCTCCACCCATCTGACAAGACAAATTCCCACGGTGCCAAGTGGAGATTTCAGGGGTTTGTTATCTATGGGCTGATTCATGAGAGGTAGAAAAGTTCATTATCTAGTCACTGTTCCTCTTTGGAACAACCCCATTCAAACATTCTTTCACAGAAATCTAACCTGAATCAGCCTCACTATTTTATGGGGATTTGTTACACAAGACTGAATCTGAGGTTCACTAACCAAAAAACTCAGGGTTAGATGGATAGTTAAGTGATGAGATATAAACACTGATGGATCTCAATACAAAAGTATATCCATGAGAAAGCTAAGCTCTAGAGAAATAAAGTCACCAATGGTGGTAAATTTAGCGGCCAGTGGGAGTGAGAACTAAATTAAGCAAATCTTCCACTAAAATTCTAGGCACACGTATTTATAAAATCATACATAATTTATAAAATAGGTTTCATTAGTCCTGCATTTAATATTCGTACAACCTCTACTACTCAACTACTACTCAAGAGTGACCTTGAAGAGGTAGATTGATCATATGTAGTAATTTTTACTATTACTCAACTAGAATTTTGAATCACGTTTGCTGTCACGTCAGCATGTGTGTGTCACTTGGCTGGTGACAACTGCAGCAACATCTGCATCCAAAGGAGTTTTACTATTTTTAATATGCATACATTTATGGTAGACATTGCATACTAACAAGGGACTCCCAACTATCTTTCAGGAAATGTCCAGGATCTACTCTATTTCTACAACAATAAACCCTATTAAAATACAGCAGGAAAAAGAATAATAATATTCATTCACAACTGAAAATCATAGCACTATGTCAAGTCAATCCTAGAAATGAAAAGATTTTAATGGGACTCTACCAGGAATCATCATTGAGTCAGAGCCTATTAATATGTTCATTACTCCCCCTAGCTGTTAAAGAAATGTTCCCTTGGCATTAGTCAACAATAACACAGTGTACTGACTCAAGAAAAGAGTGGGGACAGAACAGGTAGGCACAAGGCACTAAAATTAAAAAGAACTATGAGTTAAATTACAAAAATTATAATTTATAAACTATAAAACACTCCCTCACTGCATCTTTAACATGAAAATATGTGCATGATACTTAGTAAAAGAAACAAGTTACAAAACAGAGTGCATAACATAATGTTAATTTGTAAAAATAAAATATACTATATAGAATTACTACAAGGCCATCTACTAAAACATTAATTGAAGTTACTTCTGGTTGGTAGGATTTCAGATTTTTTTGGGGGGGGGCATCTAGGTTTTTAATATTTATACTACCAATGTGGTTTTGTTTTTAGTGAAGAAAAATGAAGAAAAAGCTTTTAAATTACTTGAAGCTACTTTTCAGTGTTAGGAACACAAATCTGTGAACATTTTAGAAAAATTATTTAGTTTTCCTTACTACATTTGCCCAAAAGTTTGGTTTTATTTACATTTGTCATTGTATAGATTTGGCTTGTAGGAAAACAAGTTTGTTTTTGGAAAGGGCAGTTATAAATTCAGCAAAACATTTCCTAGTCTCCTTGGAAGCCAGGGATAGTGGCTAAGGATAGTTAGCTGGTACAGGTCTGGCCAATGAGATGTTAAATAAGTTGCTGGTGGACATCCAAAGAAGTTTGTTGAAAGGGACTCCTAATTTCAGCAGTGGCCCGAGAGGCTGAAATGCTTAATCAAGGCTTTCCACGGTCTTAAGGTACTGGGCATATAAAAATTGGAGTCCAGAATGCACCAAGATAGAGTGGCCCTGGTAAACACCAAGACTTTCTGTTGGAACCTATGAAAGACTATGCTTAAGGAGTAAAGGTAAACAACATGGATCAGCCTTTCCAAAGACCTGGTCTGGAATCAGCTGAATCCTTAAGTGGGTTAAGATGAGCTGCCTCTAGCCTAACCACATGACAAAAGCAAAAGTAAATAATTTCTGCAGGAAGAAAAACATATCATCCAAGGCTTCAAATTATCTCTAAAATATTTCCTATTTCAATGTCCAGCATTCCATCAAAAATTACAAAGCATGCCAGAAGACAAGATCAAAAACCAACAAAAAACAAGCCAAAACAAAAACTTCAAAACTGACAAAAAGCAGAATTACAGAAGATGCAGATGTTGAAGTTAGCTGACAGAAGTTAAAATAGCTGCTTAAAAATATTTTTTATGGTAGAAAACAAGATGAAAAACCCAGCAAAAACTGGAAACTACAAAATGTATCAAATGAAAAATTTAGAATTAAGCTACACAATAACCAAAACAAAGATGTACTTAACAGCAGATTAGCCACAAATGAAAAGGCACCTAGTGAAATGGGAGATAGATTAGTCAGTAGAAAATATCCACAAAGAAGCACAAAGAGGGAGAAAGCGTAAGAGACATATGAAACATGGTAAAAATGGTCTATTATTCATGTAATTATAGAATCCCAGAAGAGAAGAGAAAGAATAGGGAAGAAAAAAAAAAGATCAATAGATAATTGCCTGGAATTTTCCAAAACCAAAGGCATCAAGGCACAGATTCAAGAGCCCCTAGCAACACCCAGGTAGGATTAGTATGAAGAAAACCACATACAGGAATGACATAGTAAAACTGCTGAAATCAGAAGATAAAGAGAAAATCCTAAAAGCAACCAGAAAAAACAGACATTACCTACAAAAAAGTAATGATAAGACTGACAAGGGACTATGATTGATGGTAAACATGCATTGTGATTCAGTGCACAACTGCTTTCTTATTATCCAATCTTCTAAGCAGGTTCAATGACAAAATAGTACAATTTTTATATATGTCAGAAATTATTGGAAGATCAGGTATCTGGCAGTGTATTCTATAATTTCAATTAAAAATAAACAAAATTTTGGAAGGTATTGTTTTATGTGAATTTCACAGTATTATGTTAGGATGATATATGCAATTATATCACATTAATCTGTTAGGCAGCATATTTTAAAAACATTGGTCTGTCTGAAGGCTTAATATTTTATATGTTAACTTTATTTCAATTACTTTTACAAAAATTCCACACAGAAAAATCTGTGATTATACTCCTGGTACCATATAGTAAGGTATATAAATTTCTGCATATAGTTTAGGAAACTCAGATACATATAGGTATATTTGGGCATACACTTAAAAGTCCTTGAGTCTAAACATTTTTTTTTTAATTTTTATCACCAAACACTAAATTGTAACAACCATTCCACATAAAAAACTCAGTATATTTCAACTGGTAAAAATTTTTCTTCATTTTGGATACAACTGCATGTCAGATGAAAAACAAAATAAAGATTTTACCTAGTATCTCTTATTTATGGATACACCTGTTTTTCTCCTTAAAGAAGAAATTTATTTTTTCTTCATTCTCCTTAAATATAAATTTATTCTCCTTAAATACTTCTACTTAAAGAAGTATTTATTATGATCTAGAATGGCTCATTCCTTTGTTATTTCATGTTTACAAATTCACAAATGAAGTTTTTAAAAATCACTTACCTGCAATAATGAATTATGCCTTTAACATTCATTATGTCTTAATTGGGCATTTAAAGAATCTGATATGTGCATTATTAGCTATAATCATTTCATTTCTTTTCAATGCTTGTTTAAATTGGTAAACCAAACTGCACATACACAAAAAACCTATAACACAATTAATACCTTTTGGCATGATCCAGAAATTTGAGACAAGCTTGTTGATAAAGATTTATTAATTAATTACATCGAAAGGATGTGATTGACAGTACATCTAGATTTACTGCTTGTACAAGTTTTGTGAGATAAACACCCTTAATTAACAAGAACACCAACTTCCCTATATGGTATTTTGATTTAGTTGGTTTTATGTAAAGGCATGCTCTTTATAATAGCACCTGAGAAATATAGGAAAAATTCTTAAAGCCTGTTATAAGTTCCAGGACCAAAGACCTAACAGCATGGCTGTAGATTACCAAAGTCAAAAGAGGATTTTTACAAAGGGGCACCAACACAACCCACGTTAACTTTACTTGTGAAGCAAAGAATATAGTGAAAGAACACCAAGTGAAGTAGGATGATAAACGGGAAGAGAATGCTACAAAAAGTAGTGACTGGTCAACAGTATCAAAAACTGCTCAGTCATTTAACAGGAGGACTGAAGAATGTCCACTAGATTTAGTGACACAATGTCATAGGTAACATTAGTAAGAGTCTCTGAGCCATTGTGGGGTCTGAAGGCAGATTATAGAGTAGGTTGAGGAGAATGATTCAATCCAGAGGGAAAAAGTGCAAAAAAAAAAAGTGGACAAAAATGCCCTCTTGAAATATTTATTAATAGTATCCTGAATGTTTGAAAAGAAAACTGAAAATAGTTAACAGTAACAGCAGTAATAAAGCATTTGGGAAACAATTCAAGGTAAGAGGTTAGTGTTCTCAGCAATTTTTTCACTCTTGATATAAAACCCATTTTACTACTGTGATCTTCTCATCTGAGGGCTAAATTACATTTCTTCATATGTTACTTCCCTATAATTTTAGAACAGAAGGGAATTCTATATATTGCAGTTCTCTTTTCACAGAGGAAGATCCTCAGACAACAACAGGTTAAACAATTATTGTGGGTACAAATGCCAATTAGTGGTAGAGCTAGGAAATCAAACATCTTCCCTCTGAAGGAGAGATACCAATCATTTCCATTACCCAAACCTTTTTCTTTCCTTACCCAAAGCCCCGAAGTGGACTGCTCCACAATGATTTTACCCCTGAGTCATACCAAATTAGACTGCAGTGGACATCTGACCCAAATTTGACCAAATTCTCTCTGAATAGTAGCACAGAACTGAACTCAGATTTTAAGACAGTGAGGTGATTGTATGGTCATGTAGACTCAAAGGCCGATGTGGCATTTTTTTTAAGCTGTCAACAAGAGATTACAGTGGACTTATAGAAAGAAGCAGGAAGGAAAGACATATATAGTCTCCCTTAGACATACAAAAAGAATACAATGGAATCTCATCAATAGTGTTTTTTCTTTCCCTCTTATTTTACAAAGTGAATAGTTATTAAAATGAGAGGGAAAAAAAAACACTATTTAAACAACGAGCACTTTCACCCAGAGCTCAGGAAGCCTGTGGGTAGGGACAAATGAAACCACTGGGTCTCAGTTCCCATGAGCTTTTTGTAGTATATTCAGTGGTACTGTGTGGAAGTCTACAGTTTAAGGATATAGCACGAATTTCTCGTTTTTCATTTATTGTGGTCCCAAATGCAAGCTAAATATTTTATGTAGGGTCAATCAAGAACAAACTACCCAATATTTTAGTACACTTTCTGAGAAATTAGTTTTTTCCAAAATAATCTTTATAATGTGAATTACATCTAGGCTATTACTGTAAGAACCTAGCCTCTACTTAAGATGCAATTCATCTGTAAATGCCTGACAACTTTCTAGCTCTCACTGGCCATATTGAAGGTCCTGTAATTATACTCTAAGAAGTTCCCTAGGAAGTTCCTAATCCTCTTCCCTTTTCTTTGAGCTAATTTAAATAGGCTTCTGTTCTTTATACTCAGATGTTCCCTAAGTGAGCCTCCTAACAATCTCTGTTGAAGCCTTTTTATGACCAACAGTACAGAATAGTGGAAGGCAGTAAAGCACTATGGGTAGAATTGTAGAATCAGACAAGATCTCAATTGAATCATGGCTCCATCACTTAAATAGTTCTGTGCCTTTGGAGACAGCATTTAACCTCTAAGAATCCATTTTCCATTTCTGTAAAATGGAGGCAATACTATCTTCACCTCATAAAGCTATTCTGAAGATTAAAGAGATCACATATATTAAATATTTAGTACTATGATTGGTATATATTGTTACAATTACTAATGGTAACTCCTAGACTGAATTCCTGACAACTCAATTGCCTCACAGCTTTCACCTGTGGCTCCACCAATTGCTCTTACTTTCATACTTTTGTAAAATCTTGTAAAATTTATGCAAATAGAAAAAATGTATGAAGAAAGTAGAACTTACATGACTCATAGGCTGCTCTTCTATCTTTTCTATATTCACAAAGTTAATTTAGTATTCCTAAATACATTTTGGGGCCAAACATTATTTTCGATGGTACCGTATTACCCTGAAAGGTGTTACGCATCCCTTCCACCCCTAAAGTACTCCTGAAATTTTAAATAGTGAGTAGATCTTTCTAGCTAAGTATCATTTAAGACAAAAGAGCTATAAAAGTTACTAAATCATGCTTATGAAAATAACTTACAGCAAATAAAAAATGTTGACATATTATCTAACATTTAAATGCTGTTTCCAGAATTTTCATGTTTCAGAGATAAGTTTTATATATACTGTGAAATAAAAGCCTGTCACCCAGTATTCTCTAATACCATCTCCAAGAATTACACAGAATATTCCATAGAGATTTCTATTTTTTGAGAGCTGGGTCCCTGTCTTGCCAGAAGGTTTCAGCCCCAGGTAAGTTCACTATGGAGTCAGTGAGACCAAGAAATGACAAATGGAAAGTTCTTAGGGTAAAAGGGTTTATACCAGGCTTTATTCTCCTGGCAGTAGGACCAGCACTAAGATCACGTTTACACCCAGCAGTCTGCAGGTCTGTAATACACCTCCATCTCTGCTTCGCCCAGAGGACTGGGCAGAGCTCTTTATATAGTTAGTCAGTAATAGCTTATTCCCTACAGGAGTGGAAGCAGTTGCCTAGCAATAGGCCAATTAAATCATCATGTAGTTTAGGGTCAGGTGAGGATCCTGGCAATACGAACTTACCCATAGGCCCTTAAATCTTTAGCAAATTTATTACACTAGCCATGGGAAAAAGAATGGACTTTAATAAACTACATCTTAAAATCATCCTCTAAATTCATTTTCGACAAAATTCTCAAAGCCTTTTCTTATGTTGCTTTTTGTTAAAACTACTAAAAAGAAAAACAGGTACTTAATCAGTATCTGTTTTTGATAAAGTTGTATATTGGAAATAGCCACCTGATCAATTCGGGGTAAACAGATATTTTGCATTTGTACAGCAATTGACAGCCTTCAAAATAGTCTTAAAGATATTTAATTCTCACAATTATATGAGTCAACATGCCACATCTATTCCCATTTTATAGAAATAAAATACAAGGTCAGTAAAGTAACCACATATGAAAATTAGGACCTAAATTTTCTGAATTCTAGTTTAAAACCCTTTCCACTTCATCAAATTTCCTCTCATCTGATCACCATAATGTCTAACTGGGATCTAGGTAACAGAGTCAAGTGGAAAGAAAGAACATCAAATGGGACTGAGTAAATCAAACAAGAAAAGTTTCCATTATATTTTGTACTTAAAAGAGGTTTTTATATACAACTACTAATTTTTGAGATTTTAATCAAAGAGAATGAGAAGTTAAGAGGCAACAGAAACACTGGCACTTTATTTGTAAATATCTGTGGGTGTATGTGCAGCACTTTTTTGTCTTAAGCTTCTGTTTGAGTCACAGTAGCAAATTATAACTTTTTTTACAGAGGAAGAATTCTGTTTGCAGTTATGCCATGGGAAATGGTTTCACAATCCTTACTATATTTTATAAATACATAGGGCTACCCCCCCAAAAAAAAAACGATTCCCTTTAGATAGAAATAACAATTTCTAAGAGCAACTAAGACTTTTCAGAAACAAGAGAAAGTTAAAACTACATGGCTAAACTTACATCTTTACTGACATGTAGAATCTATAAAACCTCTTATTTTGGCAAGAGAAAAGAGCTTTAAAAAGTAATGATACCGAATCTACGAGGATTCAAGATGGCAGCGTGAGAGGTGAGACAGAGAACTCTTCCCAAAACAACAGATAGAAAATATAGTTAATACAACTAACCCTAAAACAGCAACAGGAAAGAAGGCTGCACGAGACTGCATACAGACCTCACAAACAGAGCAGACCTCACGAAACAGGGTAACATAAGAAAGCCTTGATCTGGCAGGACCCGAGCCCTTCCACCACCCCAGCTCACCAGTGGGAGGAAGAGAAATGGAGTGGGGGAGGGGGTGGAAGCCTGGGATGGCTGAACACCTAGCCCTGGAGATCTGTTATGCGAGCAGAAACATACATTGTGTGGTGGTGCTCTGGAGGATGGGGAGCTGGAACAGGCGGAGTGCTTGAGAGACAGATTCAGGCTGTTTGTGGAGGATGGGTTCCACACCCAGCTGCTCTGGGACAAGGGAAAGGCAGGTGGTCTGAAAGGCTTCCTAGCAGCGAGAGGGCTGCAGAAGGGGCAGGGTTTTCACGAAGCTTGCTGCGCAGGAGAAGGGATAGGGGGACAAGGTTGTCTGGGTGTGCTCTGCCCAGCAGATGGGGAATTTTGGGGAGGTTCAGGTCCTCCATCCCCTGGCTGGATACTCAGATCCAAGGCCCCAAACTGTGATACGCAGCCTGCCAAGCCGTCCTCCTGGCCTGACAGCACTGGCTTGCAAATCAGCAGTCACTGCTCTGGCGTCAGGCCAGCCAGAGGGATGGCCCACCTACAACAGTTGGAGACGCCAAGCATAGAGGCTTACACCTGTGTACTCAGCCCACTGGCTCAGATACAGGAGACAGGCAGGGCAGAGGGGAATCAGGAAACAGATCTTTCCTCCCCCAGGCACCACCTCCAATCCGTATGACAATCAACCTCACTCTAGGGGCTGAGCGGCTTCAGAGACTGGAGCTTCTGGGCAATAGAGGGCACAACACAGAAACATGAAACATAAGAAGAACATGGTTTAGAACAACATGTCACAAACCCCAGAAAAAGAGCTAAATGAAACTGAACTCACCAATCTTCCTGAAAGAGAGTTCAAAATAAAAATCATAAACATGCTTATGGAGGGACAGAAAAATATTCAAGAACTCAAGAATGAATTTAAGTTGGAGATTCATTTATTAAGAAATTCCATATCTGAAATGAAACACACAATGGAGGGATTTAAAAGCAGATTATATGTGGTAGAAGAGATAGTAAAAGTAATAGAAATTAGAGAAGAGGAATACAAAGAAGCTGAGGCACAGAGAGAAAAAAGGATCTCTAAGAATGAAAGAATATTGAAAAGTGTGACCAATCCAAAAGGAACAATATTCAAATAATAGGGGTACCAGAAGAAGAGAGAAAAAGGGATAGAATGAGAGGGTAATTGCTGACAACTTCCCTAATCTGGGGAAGGAGGTTATCTCTCAAGCCTGGAGGTGTGCAGATCTCCCAACACAAGGGACCAAAGGAAGATAACATCAAGACATAAATAATTAAAATGTCAAAGACCAAGAATAAAGACAGACATTTAAAAGCAGCTAGAGAGAGAAAAAAGATCACATACAAAGGAAAACCCATCAGGCTATCATCAGATTTCTCAACAGAAACCTTAGAGGCCAGAAGCGAGTGGCATGGTATATTTAATGCAATAAGGCAGAAGGGCCTTGAACCAAGAATACTCTACCCAGCAAGGTTATCATTTAAATTTGAAAGAGGGATTAAACAATTTTCAGATAAGCAAAAGCTGAGAGAATTTACCTCCCACAACCACCTCTACAGTGCATTTTGGAGGGACTCCTATAGATGGAAGTATTCCTAAGGCTAAATAGATATCACCCAAGGGATAGACAAAGAGGACAGAATAAGATTCATAACATACAAAAAATGGAGGAGGAAGGAAAAGGAGGAAAAAAAAAGCTTTAGGTTGTGTTTGTAATAGCATACGATGGAGTTAAATTAGACTGTTAGATAGTAAGGGAATTACCCTTGAATACTTTGGTAACCACGAATCTAAAGCCTGCAATGGCAATAAGTACATATCTATCGATAATCACCCTAAATGTAAATGGTCTCAATGCACCAATCAAAAGCCATAGAGTCACTGAATGCATAAAAAAAACAAGACCCATCTATATGCTGCCTAAAAGAGACTCACTTCAAACACAAACATATACAAAGACTGAAAGTAAAAGGATGGAAAAAGATATTTCATGCAACTAATAGGGAGAAAAAAGCAGGAGTTGCACTACTTGTATCAGACAAAATAGACTTCACAACAAAGAAAGTAACGAGACAAAGAAGGGCATTACATAATGATAAAGGGGTCAGTCCAACAAGAGGATATAACTATTATAAAATTCTATGCACCCAACAAAGGATAACCTACATATGTGAAACAAATACTAACAGAACTAAAGGGGGAAATAGAATGCAGTGCATTCATTTTGGGAGACTTCAACATAACACTCACTCCAAAGGACAGATCAACCAGACAGAAAATTAGAAAGGACACAGAGACACTGAAAAACACAATAGAAGAGATGGACCTAACATATATCTACGGAACACTCCATCCAAACGCAGGATACACATTCCTCTTAAGTGCACATGGAACATTTTCAAGAATAGATCATATGCTAGGCCACAAAAAGAGTCTCTGTAAATTAAAAAAGATTGAAATTGGACCAACCAGCTTCTCAGATCACATAGGTATGAAACTAGAAATAAATTACTCAAGGAAAATGAAAAATCCCATAAACACATGGAGGCTTAATAACATATTCCTAAATAATGAATGGATCAATGGCCAAATAAAAACAGATATCAAGCAATATGTGGAGACAAATGACAACACTAATTCAACACTGCAAAATCTGTGGGATGCAGTGAAGGCTGTGCTAAGAGGGAAATACATTGCAACACAGGCCTACCTCAAGAAAGAAGTACAATTCCAAATGACCAGTCTAAACTCACAATTAATAACACTAGAAAAGGAAGAACAAATGAGGCCCAACGTCAATAAAAGGAGGGACATAATAAAGACTAAAGCAGAAATAAATAAAATTGAGAAGAATAAAACAATAGAAAGAATCAATGAAAGCAGGAGCTGGTTCTTTGAGAAAATAAACAAAACAGATAAACCCCTAGCCAGACTTACCAAGAAAAAAAGAGTCTACACACATAAACAGAATCAGAAATCAGAAAGGAAAAGTCATTACAGACACCACAGAAATACAAAGGATTATGAGAGATTACTATGAAAAATTATATGGTAACAAACTGGATAACCTAGAAGAAATGGACAACTTTCTAGAAAAATACAACCATCCAAAGCTGACCCAGGAAGAAACAGAAAATCTGAATAGACTAATTAGCAGCAAAGATATTGAATTGGTAATCAAACACTACCTAAGAAGAAACCCTTGGACCAGATGGTTCCACTGCTGAATTTTATCAAACATTTAGTGAACACCTAATATTCATACTCCTTAAAATTTTCCAAAAAGTAGAAGAGGAGGGAATACTCCCAAACTCATTGTACGAGACTAACATTACTCTAATACCAAAACCAGGCAAAGATACCACAAAAAAAGAAAATTACAGACAAATATACGTGATGAACATAGATACAAAAATACTTAACAAAATATTAGCAAACCAAATTCAAAAAATACATCAAAAAGATAATCCATCATGATCAAGTGGGACTCATCCCAGGGATGCAAGGATGGTAGAACATTCGAAAATCCATCAACATTATCCACTACATGAACAAAAAGAAGGACAAAAACCACATGATCATTTCCATAGATGCTGAAAAAGCATTTGACAAAATTCAACATCCATTCATGATAAAAACTCTCAACAAAATGGGGATAGAGGGCAAGTATCTCAACATAATAAAGGCCACATAACACAAACACACAGCCAAGATTATACGTAACAGTGAGAAGCTGAAAGCTTTTCCTTTAAGATCAGGAACAAGACAAGGATGCCCACTCTCCCCACTTTTATTCAACACCATACTAGAGATCCTAGCCATGGCAATCAGACAACATAAGGAAATAAAAGGCATACAGATTGGTAAGGAAGAGGTCAAACTGTCCCTGTTTGCAGATGACATGATATTGTACATAAAAAACCCTAAGGAATCCACTCCAAAACTACTAGAGCTAATACCTGAATTCAGTACCATTGTGGGATACAATATTGAAACACAGAACTCTGTTGCATTCCTATACAGTAACGACGAACTAGCAGAAAGAGAAGTCAGGAAAACAATCCCATTCACAACTGCATCAAAAACAATAAAATACCTAGGAATAAACCTAACCAAGGAAGTAAAATTCCCATACTCTGAAAACTACAAGACACTCATGAGAGAAATTAAAGAAGATACCAATAAATGGAAACATATCCCATGCTCATGGATAGGAAGAATATTGTTAAAATAGCCATCCTGCCTAAAGCAATCTACAGATTCAATGCAATCCCTATCAAAATACCAACAGCATTCTTCAACGAACTAGAGCAAATAGGTCTAAAATCATATGGAACCACAAAGTAATCCTGAGAAGGAAGAATTAAGCGGGGGTAGTACGCTCCCTGACTTCAAGCTCTACTAAAAAGCCACAGTAATCAAGACAATTTGGTACTGGTAGAAGAACAGACCCATAGACTAATGGAACAGACTAGAGAGCCCAGTTATAAACCCAAGCATATATGGTCAATTAATATATGATAAAGGAGCCTTGGATATACAATGGGGAAATGACAGCCTCTTCAACAGCTGGTGTTGGCAAAACTGGACAGCTACATGTAAGCGAATGAAACTGGATTATTGTCTAACAACATACACAAAAGTAAACTCAAGTCATGAAATCATAAAACTCTTAGAAAAAAACATAGGCAAAAATCTCTTGGACATAAACATAAGCAACTTCTTCATGAACATATCTCCCCGGGCAAGGGAAACAAAAGCAAAAATGAACAAGTCGGACCATATCAAACCAAAAAGCTTCTGTATAGCAAAGGACACCATCAGTAGAACAAAAAGACATCCTACAGTATGGGAGAATATGTTCATAAATGACATTTCCATACGCGGTTGACACTCAAATTATATAAAGAGCTCATGCACCTCAACAAACAAAAAGCAAATAAGTCAATTAAAAAATTGGCAGAGGAACTGAACAGAAACTTCTCCAAAGAAGAAATTCAGATGGCCAACAGGCACATGAAAAGATACTCCACATCCCTAATCATCGGAGAAATGCAAATTAAAACCACAATGAGATATCACCTCGCACCAGTTAGGATGGTCAACATGCAAAAGACAAACAACAAATGTTGGTGAGGATGTGAAGAAAGGGGAACCCTCCTGCACTGCTGGTGGGAATGTAAATTAGTTCAACCACTGTGGAAAGCAGTATGGAGGTTCCTCCAAAAATTCAAAATAGAAATACCATTTGACCCAGGAATCCCACTCATAGGAATTTACCCTAAGAATGCAGCAGCCCAGTTTGAAAAAGACAGATGCACCCCTATGTTTATTGCAGCACTATTTACAATAGCCAAGAAATGGAAGCAACCTAAGTGTCCATCAGTAGATGAATGGATAAAGAAGATGTGGTACATATACACAATGGAATATTATTCATCCATAAGAAGAAAACAAATGCTACCATTTGCAACAACATGGATGGAGGCAGAGGGTATCATGCTCAGTGAAATAAGCCAGGTGGAGAAAGACAAGTATCAACTGTTTTCACTCACCTGTGGAGTATAAGAGGAAAGAAAAAACTGAAGGAACAGAACAGCAGCAGACTCTCAGAACCCATGAATGGACTAAGTTACCAAAGGGAAAGGAACTAGGGAAGATAGGTGGGAAGGGAGGGATAAGGGGAAAAAAGGGGTATTATGATTAGCACACATAATGTAGCGGGGGGAGGATACGGGGAAGGCAGTATAACATAGAGAAGACAAGTAGTGATTCTATAGCATCTTACTATGGTGATGGACAGTGACTATAATGGGGTATGTGGTGGGGACTTGATAATAGGGGGAGTCTAGTAACCATATTGGTCATGTAATTGTACATTAGTAATAGCCAAATAAAATAAATAAATAAATAAATAAAAATAAACATCAAACTTCAGAATGTGAGAAAATATTCTCAAATCATACATCTGATAAGAGGTTTAAATCCAAAATATATACAGAAATTATAGAACTCAATAGAAAAAAACAAACAATTCAATTAAAAAATTCAGATCCTTTCCCATAGCCAACAGGCACATGGAAAGGTTCTCAAAATCACTAATCATCATGGAAATGCAAATCAAAACCACAATGAACTATTATTACCTCACACCTATTAGAATGGATTATAACAAAACAAGAAATATTAAATGTTGGTGAGAATGTGGAATAACAGAACTTCTTGTTCCTGTTGGTGAGACTATAAACTGGTACAACCATTATGGAAAACAGTATGGAGATTCCTCAAAAATTAAAAATAGAACTACCATATGATCAACAATTTCACTTCTGGATATTTATCTGAAGGAAACAAAATCACTCTCTCAAAAAGATTCCTCCACCCCCATGTTCACTGCAGCATTATTTACAATAGCCAAATATGGAATAATCTAAGTGTCCATCAGTGGATGAACTGATAAGAGAAAATGTGGTGTATATATACATGGAATATTTTTCAGCCATACAAAAAGAGAGAAATCATGCCATTTGAGATAATGTGCATTATGCTAAGTGAAATATATCACAGAGAGAAAAAAAAGTAATGATACCCTTTCAAATAACAAGAAAGATGAACAACAGGAAGGGTGGGTATGGGAATTAAGACTCTGCATGGTGGGCTCAGATGTGGTTTGAAATGGTAACATTTCCCAAGCCTAGTTTATCAGAGAGTAAACAGCATCCTGGTCAGAACAGATGAAATCACAAACTTCTAGGACTGTCCTCAAAATTAGAGTTAATAAACATATTTTTTCACAAAGAACCTATCCCCCATTTAAGAAAATTAGTAATTTGCCACTGTGATTCAGACAAAAGAACCAAGGTAGTAAAAAAATGTCCTAGTAATATAACCTCCCCAAACGAATACATGCATGTGCATTACTCTTGAATATGTGGCAAGGCATTTCCTTCCAGTTATGTAGTACCCAAAGGTCTCTAATTTTGGTGCCAGAATTTAAAATAACCTATAACAAGCTCTGTCTGTATGAACTAGTATAATTAGTTTTTCACTCATTTTCTGTGTGTGACAATCTCTTAACATCACTTAAGCCTTAGTACTTACCTGTACCTCTGAATTGGAGTCAACAGGCTGTAACAAAAACCAAGTTTCTTTGCCACTATGGTTACACAAGTCTTCTTTTTTGATGGCTACTTTTCCTATAGGAAATAGGTAAAACAGTATGAGGAAACATATTTTATATAATCATTAGAACTGTTATATATAATACTTTGTAGAAAATACTTTAAAGTAATTTATACCTTTTGATACTAAAAAAATCAATTTTTATAAAGCATTTTTCTATATTCTAAAGAATGGAAAAGGGTCTCATTTTCCCCTTACCCCCTGGCAGACCCTCCTCTGGATCATTTTGAATCAGGGAATTAGACAAAAAATCATTTGTATTTACATGCAACTGCATTTTTAGTACTTATTCAGATTCATGTTTCACCCAGAGTCCATTCATTGTAAGAAGAAACTTACAATGAGAGTCAAACTAATTCTTCCAATTCTTTAATACTATGAATAAACTGTATGTTCTGTCTGAGCAGACATATCTTCATTTAATAAGTTTGTAAGTTCTAATTAAGACAAAAAGAAAAACAACATCATACAGCATTAACAATATTGAAAACTGACTTAAAAAAATGTGGGAGATTACAATTTCATTAAAAATCTTCTTCCATCAAAAAATTCTAAATTCTGCTTATGTTAATACATACAAAAAAGTTAGGGCAGCTCCCTATCTCTCAGGGAAATATACAGTACAATGAACAAAGTAGTATGAAAGGAAGAAACAAATGTTATTATAATGAAGTATTTGCCATGTTGGTACAAAGCGTTTTCTTCCCTCAATTCAAGTTTTAAAAAGTAGGCAGATTTTTGCCTATGACTGATAATTTACTCCAAGATTCTACACATAAGCTTCAACAAAGTATAAATACTAAAGTCACAAACAGTTCACTTTACCAAATAAGAATTTTTATTATATTATTATACTTCATACCCTTTCACTTATAACCTACCTTGGTCTTTTAGTTCAACATTTAAAACCTTTGTGAAAACAAAATTTTTGGAAAGATATGTCAATTTTTGTGCATCAAGTGTAAAGGAAAGGTATGATAGGAAAACAAGCACAGAAAAACTATCTTCAAAATCTTAGTCTAGAATTAAATAGCGATTGTTGCACAACTCTGTGAATATACTAAAACACCACTGTATCATACACTTTGAAAGGCTGAGTTTAGGGTATGTGAATTATATCTCAATAAAACTGTTATTTAAAACATTTAGCCATATTAAAACTTTTGATAAGCTTCTCTTCCTATTGACTTGGAACTAAAACTACAAAGATACCTATATACATGCAATTTTAAGGAAAATATTAAATACACAGAAACATATATTCTCATTAGAGTGGCAACCATATTAACATACAACCCAAAGGAGAACTACTGAAAATTCATCAACTGTATCTATTGACACATGAAGTTTAAAACATGTAAAAATTTAAAGTTAATAAATTGGCTCTCATAACAAGTATGAATCATTTCAATTTATTTTAAGTACATTGGATGGAATCTAAGGTAAAGGCCAAAATCTTTGTATGAATATATAACATTTATATAGTTCTTTCAACTCTTGTAGAAAGTGACATTAGTAAAGTAGTATGGCTAAGTTTAAGATATAAAATGATGGAAAAACAGAAATTCTTCTGGTACTGAATATAAAGATTGAAAGCCAAATACTGAATTCAGGCACTAACTGGAACACCTAACTTGTTTTGTTATTGTTTCTTTTTTGTTTAAGTATAGTTAATATATAATATTATACTGGATTCAAGTATACAACACAGTGATTCAACAGTTACCCACATCTAACTTATTGTTCATATTGCTGAAGGAGTTTAGGTTAAGAGCCAAAACGTTTACATCTCTTGATATGTTTTACCTATGGATTATATCAAATGCCCGGCAAACCAATATAATAATACCAGGAATGGCTCAGGATACAGAATTATGACCAAGTATTCAATATTGTTCGTCACCAATAATTACAATTACCACAATTCTATCAAGCAGTTCCACTTACAGTGACTCCACACAAGATATAAATGTTAAGACAATGTATAATAGCTTGACACATATATATACATGTACATACAAAAATAGATTTATCACCCTATAGCTGAAGTTCTTACATTTTGAAAACACTCAACTTTCCCCTTAAGAATCTCAGCATCATTTGGATTAAAGATGGCAGCATGAGAGGTGAGACAGAGGCCTTCTCCTAAAACCACATATAATACAAAAATATAATTAATACAACTAATGATGAAAGGGAAACAAGAAAGAAGGCTGCGCCAGACTGCAAACACCTGGAGAAAAGAACAGACCTCATGGAACAGGGTAACGTACCAGAGCCATGATCTGGTGGGACCCAAGCCCTTCCCCCACCCAGCTCACCGGTGGGATGAAGAGAAACAAAGTGAGGAGGGAGTGGAGGCCTGGGACTGCTGAACACCTAGGCAAGAACAAACCTACACTGAATGGTGCTCTGGTGATTACGGGGGTTGGAAAGCTAAGACAGGCAGAATACCTGGAGAGACTGAGATTCCACCTGCTTGTGGAAAACAAGGATCCATAAACAGCTGTTCTGGGAAAAAAGAAAGGCGGGCAGTCTGAGAGACTTCCTAAGAAGGAAGTCCTTAGCAAGAGGGCTGCTAAAGGGGCAAGGATTGCACAGAGCTTACAGCTCAAGAGAAGGGACAGGTAGACAAAATGGTCCAGGTGCACTCTGCCCAGCAGTTTGGGACCTTTAACGACCTTCAGGTGCTCCAGAGTGCTGGCTGGCTACGCAGCTCCAAGACCCCCACCATGATAACCAGCCTGCTGCGTCCTCCTGGCCAGTCAGCACCTGGCTCGCACACTGGCAAACCCTGCCCTGCAGTCAGGTCAGCCAAACGGAAGCCCAGACTACAGCAGCTACAAACGCAAAGCATAGAGACTTATACCTCTGTGTCTGGCCCACTAGTTCTGGCAGTGGAGACAGGCATAGCAGCCGGGAAGCAGGAAACACCACTTTCCTCCCCCCAGGAACCAACACCGTTCCCCTGTAACCCCCGACATTATGTGAGGGGCTGAGCAGCTACACATAATAGAGTTTCTAGGCACTAGAGGGCACTACATAGAATTATGAAACGTCAAAAGAACCTGGTTCAGACCGAAATCTCACAAACTCCAGAAAATAGGACAAATGAAACTGAACTCACCTTTCTTCCTGAAAGAGAGTTCAAAATAAAAATTATAAACATGCTTATGGAGGGAAAGAAAAATATTCAAGAACTCAGGAATGAATTTAAGTTGGAGATTCAATCATTAAGAAATTCCATATCTGAAATGAAACATACACAGGAGGGATTTAAAAGCAGATTAGATGTAGTAGAAGACACAGTAAATAGAAAAGAAATTAGAGAAGAGGAATACAAAGAAGCTGAGGCACAGAAAGAAAAAAGGATCTCTAAGAATGAAAGAATATTGAGAGAACTGTGTGACCACTCCAAATGCAACAATATATACATTACAGGGGTAACAAAAGAAGAAGAGAGAGAAAAGGGATAGAAAGTGTCACTGAGGAGGTAATTGCTGAACACTTCCCCACTCTGGGGAAGGAGATAGTTTCTCAAGCCACAGAGGTGCACAGACTCCCAACACAAGGGACCTAAGGAAGACAACATCAAGACATATAATTAAAATGGCAAAGATCAAGGAAAAAGGCAGACTTTAAAAAACAGCTAGAGAGAGAAAAAAGATTACATACAAAGGAAAACCCATCAGGCTATCATCAGAATTCATAGAAGAAAACCTACAGGACAGAAGGGAGTGGCATGATATATTTACTGCAATGTGGCAGAAGGGCCTTGAAACAAGAAAACTCTACCCAGCAAGATTACCATTTAAATTTGAAGGAGGGATTAAACAATTTTCAGATAAGCAAAAGTTGAGAGAATTTACCTCCCACAAACCACCTCTACAGTGCATTTTGGAGGGACTCCTATAGATGAAAGTATTCCTAAGGCTAAACAGATGTCACAGAAGGGATAGACAAAGTAAAGAATATGATTCATAACATACAAAGAATGGAGTAGGAAGAAAAAGAAAAAGGAGGGAAAAAAAACCCTTTAGGTTGTGTTTGTAATAGCATATGAAGTGAGATAAATTTGGCTGTTAGATAGTGAGAGTATTACCCTTGAACCTTTGGTAACCACGAATCTAAAGCCTGCAATGGCAATAAGTACATACCTATCGATAATCACCCTAAATGTAAATGGTCTCAATGCTCCAATCAAAAGACGCAGAGTCACTGAATGGATACAAAAACAAGACCAATCTATATGCTGCCTACAAGAGACTCACTTCAAACCCAAAGACATACACAGACTAAGAGTACAGGGATGGAAAAAGATATTTCATGCAACTAATAGGGAGAAAAAAGCAGGAGTTGCACTACTTCTATCAGACAAAATAGACTTCAAAACAAAGAAAGTAACAAGAGACAAAGAAGAACATTACATAATGATAAAAGGGTCAGTCCAACAAAAGGATATAACTACTATAAATACCTATGCATGCAAAACTGGATCACCTACATACGTGAAACAAATACTAACAGAATTAAAAGGGGAAATAGAATGCAATGCATTCATTTTTGGAGACTTCAACATACCACTCACTCCAAACGACAGATCAACCAGACAGAAAATAAGTAAAGAGACAGAGGCACTCAACAACATATTAGAACAGATGGACCTAATGGACATCTACAGAACACTCCATCCAAAAGCAACAGGATACACATTCTTCTCAAGTGCACATAGAATATTTGCAAGAACAGACCATATACTAGGCCACAAAAGGAACCTCAGTAAATTCAAAAAGACTGAAATTGTACCAACCAGCTTCTCAGATAACAAACGTATGAAACTAGAAATAAATTACACGAAGAAAACAAAAAAGCCCACAAACACATGCAGGCTTAATAACATACTCCTAAATAATCTATGGATCAATGACCAAATAAAAACAGAGATCAAGCAATATATGGAGACAAATGACAACAATAATTCAACAACACAAAATCTCTGGGACATTGTGAAGGCCGTGCTAAGTGGGAAATATACTGCAATAAAGGCATACCTCAGGAATAAAGAACAATCTCAGAATGAACACTCTAAACTCACAATTAATGAAACTAGAAAGGAAGAACTGAGGACCAAAGTCAGTAGAAGGTGGGACAAAATAAAGATTACAGCAGAAATAAATAAACTTGAGAAGAATAAAATAGAAAGAATCAATGAAAGCAGGAGCTGGTTCTTTGAGAAAATAACCAAATAGATAAACCCTAGCCAGACTTGTCAAGAAAAAAAGAGTATACACACATACACAGAATCAGAAATGAGAAAGGAAAACTCACTACAGACACCACAGAAATACAAAGAAATATGACACAGTACTATGAAAAACTACCTGGTAACAAACTGGATAACCTAGAAGAAATGGACAACTTTCTAGAAAAATACAACCTTCCAAGGCTGACCAAGGAAGAAACAGAAAATCTGAATAGACCAATTAGCAGGAAGGATATTGAATTGGTAATCAAAAAACTACCTAAGAACAAAACGCTGAACCAGATGGTTTCACTGCTGAATTTTATCAAACACTTAGTGAAGACCTAATACCCATCCTCCTTAAAGATTTCCAAAAAGTAGAAGAGAAGGGAATACTCCCAAACTCATTCTACAAGGCCAACATCACTCTAATACCAAAACCAGGAAAAGACACCACAAAAAAAGAAAATTACAGACCAATATCCCTGATGAACATAGATGCAAAAGTACTCAACAAAATAATAGCAAACCGAATTGAAAAACACATCAAAACGATCATCCATCATGATCAAGTGGAGTTCATCTGAGGGATGCAAGGATGGTACAACATTCGAAAATTCATCAACATCATCCACCACATCAACAAAAAGGACAAAAATCACATGGTCATATCCATAGATGCTGAAAAAGCATCTGAAAAAATTCTACATCCATTCATGATAAAAACTCTCAACAAAATAGGTATAGAGAGCAACTACCTCAGTATAATGAAGGCCATATATGACAAACCCACAGCCAACATTATACTTAACAGCGAGAAGCTGAAAGCTTTTCCTTTAAAGTCGGGAACAAGACAAGAATGCCCATTCTCCCCACTTTTATACAACATATTCTGGAGGTCCTAGCCATGGTAATCAGACGATACTAAGGAAGAAAAGGTATCCAGATTGGCAAGGAAGAAGTCAAACTGTCCCTGTTTGCAGATGAGATGATACTGTACATAAAAACTCCTAAACAATACACTCTAAAACTACTAGATCTAATATCTGAATTCAGTAAATTTGCAGGATACAAAATTAATACACAGAAATCTCTTGCATTCTTATACACTAAGGATGAACTAGCAGAAAGACAAATTAGGAAAACAATTCCATTCACAATTGCACCCAGAAGAATAAAATACCTAGGAATAAACCTAACCAAGGAAGTCAAACACCTATACTTTGAAAACTACAAGACACTCATTAGAGAAATTAAATAAGACACTAATAAATGGTAATATATCCCGTGCTCATGGATAGGAAGAATTAATATTGCCAAAATGGCCATCCTGCCTAAAGCAATCTACAGATTCAATGCAATTGCTATCAAAATACCAACAGCATTCTTCAATGAACTAGAGCAAATAGTTATAAAATTCATATGGAACCACAAAAGACACAGAATAGCCAAAGCAATGGTGAGAAGGAAGAATAAAGCAGCGGAATTACACTCCCTGACTTCAAGCTCTACTACAAAGCCACAGTAATCAAGACAATTTGGTACTGGAACAAGAACAGACCCAAAGACCAGGGGAACAGAATAGAGAGCCCAGATATAAACCCAAGCACATGTGGTCAATTAATATAAGATAAAGGAGCCATGGATATACAATGGGGAAATGACAGCCTCTTCAACAGCTGGTGCTGGAAAAACTGGACAGCTACATGTAAGAGAATGAAACTGGGTTACTGTCTAACCCCATACACAAAAGTAAACTCAAAATGGATCAAAGACCTGAATGTAAGTCATAAAATCATAAAACTCTTAGAAAAAAATATAGGCAAAAATCTCTTGGACATAAACATGAGCAACTTCTTCATGAACATATCTCCCCAGGCAAGGGAAACAAAAGAAAAAATGAATAAGTGGGACTATATCAAACTAAAAAGCTTCTGTACAGCAAAGGATACCATCAGTAAAACAAAAAAACACCCTATAGTATTGGAGAATATATTCATAAATGACATATCCGATAACAGGTTGACATCTAAAGTATATAAAGAGCTCACGCACCTCAACAAACAAAAAGCAAATAAGCCAATTAAGAAATGGGCAGAGGACATGAATAGACACTTCTCCAAAGAAGAAATTCAGATGGCAACAGGCACATGAAAAGATGCTCCACATCATTAATCATCAGAGAAATGCAAATTAAAACCACAGTGAGATATCACCTTACACCAGTAAGGATGGCCAACATCCAAAACACAAACAACAACAAATGGTGGCGAGGATGTGGAGAAAAGGAAACCCTCCTACACTGCTGGTGGGAGTGTAAATTAGTTCAGCCATTGTGGAAAGCAGTCTGGAGGTTCCTCAAAAAACTCAAAATAGAAATACCATTTGACTCAGGAATTCCACTCCTAGGAATTTACCCTAAGAATTCAGCAGCGCGGTTTGAAAAAGACATATGCACCCCTATGTTTATCGCAGCACTATTTACAACAGCCAAGAAATGGAAGCAACCTAAGTGTCCATCAGTAGATGAGTGGATAAAGATGTGGTACATATACACAATGGAATATTATTCAGCCATAAGAAGAAAACAAGTCCTACCATTTGCAACAACATGGATGGAGCTAGAGGGTATTATGCTCAGTGAAATAAGCCAGGTGGAGAAAGACAAGTATCAAATGATTTCACTCATCTGTGGAGTATAAGAACAAAGAAAAAAACTGAAGGAACATAACAGCAGCAGACTCACAGAACCCAAGAACGGACTAATAGTTACCAAAGGGAAAGGAACTGGGGAAGATGGGTGGGAAGGGAGGGATAAGGGGAAAAATGGCTATTACAATTAGCACACATAATGTAGCAGTGGTGTGGGGGGAGGGATACGGGGAAGGCAGTATAACACAGAAAAGACCAGTAGTGATCCTATAACATCTTAGTACATTGATGGACAGTGACTGCAGTGGTGTATGTGGTGGGGACTTGATAATAAGGGGAGTCTAGTAACCATAATGTTGCTCATGTAATTGTACATTAATAATGGCAAAATAAAGAAAAACATTTATGCGTTAATGATAAAAGAAAATATGTTAAACTACAAAAATGCAAAAACTTAAAACTGGAGTATCAAGATCATTTTCCAACTCTAAATTAAAGGGGACATACACAGTGTTTAATAATAATTCCTATGTATAAATGAAAAAAAATTCCCACTAAATGTAGAAATTCATGTCTTGATAAGAACAGACTTATTCGAAAAAAAACTTCTGACTTCAAGTTACAGCTTTCCAATACCCTCCAGAAAGAATTGATTTTTACTTAGAAGTACTTCATTTAAAGTAAAATACAAAAAAAGGTAGCTTGTGGAAATCATAAACCTCAACTGAAGGCCTTTTTAAGTAATACTCTATGATGACTATAATATTATGTGTAAATGGACAATGAAAATTACAGAACTTTAAAAAAAAACCATGATAGTCAAAGATAAGCACTCTGATTGGTCGCTAATAATCAGCAACAGCCTCTATCTAGCCTTTATACTAACCTACCTCTCTCAAACTGTTGACATCAAAAGATCTCTTAGTCTTTTGCAATATTAATCTATCTCACCTCTTACTACATTCCTGATATATCTTATCGATCTTGACTGAAGCCTCATTTTCTCTGCAACCCTCCTTATCTTCTCTCAGGGCAATTTCATTCATTCTAGCAGAAGCTTCAAGTATCACTTAAAGCTAATGAATCTCAAATTCACATCTCCAGCTCTTCCCTTTAAGCTTCAGATCTGTATTTCCAACAGTCAACCAGTGTCCACCACTATGTTACCCAGGTAATACAAGTTTAACTTGTTTGAGACCAAATTCATCCTCTCCTTCATCCATCCTCCATTCGAAAGTAATGCTTCTGCTCTTTTCCGTATCTCAGTAACATCTGTAGAAGCAAGACTATTTTTAACTCTCTCCCTTCTCACATCTCCTTTACCTCCTTAGTCGTGAAATCCTACTTGAACCTACGCCAGTGAAGAACATTCCCTTATTTGCATTTCCACTGCCATTGCCATATTCATCTCATTTGATAACAGCCTCCTTGTTAGTCTCCCTGTCTCTCATCTCTCTATTCTAAACCATATAGATTACATATTTAAAATATATGTATACAAACTTGAAATATAATTACATATATATATACACACACACACACACACACACACACACAAACACACACACTTTAAATATGTAATCTCTATAGATACTGAATTTGTGGTTTGTAAGTTACTGTTGCAGACCACAGGAAGTTGTTAAACTAAAAAAATAAGTATGTATATGGTTATATGTAATTTTTGAAAGGTTCCTCATTCTTAAAAGGCTCAACACTACTGTCCATAGGATGAAGTCCAAATTCCTTAGCACGGCTTTTAGGGCCCATCACAATTTGGCCCCAATTTATATTCCCAGCTTCAACTTTTACCACCTTTCTCCTCATTTACACAGTCCAGTAGATACACCACAAATATGATTCATTTTTTCTCCTCTCCTTCTCCCAATCCCTATTACCTTGAACTTCCTCCTTCTATCTGTAGTACCTGTTAATCCTCCACCAAACAAAATTAACTATTCTCCCCATTCTCCCCTCTGTGCTCCCAAGTACTTTGCTCATACTTCCAGCACAGACCCTCTTATAATACACTGAATTAGAGTCCAAGTCTGCCTCTGATAGCCTGGGGGCAAACTGAGTCTTAGTAGTCATCCCATCTGTTGTATGCCCATCTAAGTGTTTTTAAATGTTTATTTAATTGAATTGAGCATGGAGTCTCAGGGGTGATCCATAATTGAGGTTTTGCTAGAAAGAAAAGAGTAAAGAAGTAAAGAAGTCAGATGAAGAAAAACAACCAGAAAATAAAATGTCATCAAACTGTCTTTTTCTTGGCTTTCAAAAAGCTGAATAAGCAGTCAAGAGTCAAATGTGACACAGAGGCAGATGAGGATTGAAAACTATGAAAAATGCTTTTTGTGACAAAGAAAAGTATCTGAAATGTATACAGCTGACAAAAGTTAACATATTTAACAAATAAGGATGCAAAATAAAAGATAGAACTCCAGCCAAAAGTAAAATGAGCCAAAAAATGAATTTATAGAAAAAAATTTAAAAGACCAATAAACAAGTGACAAATTGCTCAAACCAACTGATCACAAAAATATGACTTAAAAATTAAAATATTTTTCACCTGTCAAATTGGAAATTGCTTTTTACAATGATAATACCCAAGAATGACCAGGCTTTGGGGAAATGGTTATGCCCATGCCATGTTCAGAGAATGTAAATCAGTATGATGTATCTGTGTGCGAATGTTAACATGTATATGTATATGTTAACATCATATATATGTGAAATCATATATATATACAATCATACATATATATATATGAAACCCTAAAAAACTCACACCTTTTGGCTCAGTGTTTCACTTCGAAGATTTTATCCTAAGAATAGGAGACACACAAGACGGATGCAAAAATACTCAACAAAATATTAGCAAACCGAATTCAAAAACACATGAAAAAGATCATCCATCTTGATCAAGTAGGATTTATTCCACAGATGCAAGGATGGTCCAACATTCGAAAATCCATCATCATCCACCACATCAAAAAGAAGGACAAAAAAACCACATGATCATCTCCATAGATGCTGAAAATGCATTCGACAAAATTCAACATCCATTCATGATAAAAACTCTCAACAAAATGGGTACAGAGTGCAAGTACCTCAACATAATAAAGGCCATATATGACAAACCCACAGCCAACATTATACTTAACAGCGAGAAGCTGAAAGCTTTTCCTTTAAGAACAGGAACAAGACAAGGATGCCTACTCTCCCCACTTTTATTCAACATAGTTCTGGAGGTCCTAGCCATGGCAATCAGACAACACAAAGAAATAAAAGGCATCCAGATTGGCAAGGAAGAAGTCAAACTGTCCCTGTTTGCAGATGACATGATACTGTACATAAAAAACCCTAAAGAATTCAGTACAAAACTATTAGATCTAATATCTGAATTCAGTAATGTTGCAGGATACAAAATTAATACACAGAAATCTGTTGCATTCCTATACAGCAATGATAAACTAGCACAAAGACAAATCAGGAAAACAATTCCATTCACAATTCATCCAAAAGAATAACATACCAAGGAATAAACCTAACCAAGGAAGTCAAACACCTATACTCTGAAAACTACAAGACACTCATGAGAGAAATTAAAGAAGATACCAATAAATGGAAACACATCCTGTGCTCACTGATAGGAAGAATTAATATTGTCAAAATGGCCATCCTGCCTAAAGCCATCTACAGATTCAATGCAATCTCTATCAAAATACCAACAGCATTCTTCAATGAACTAGAGCAAATAGTTATAAAATCATATGGAACCACAAAAGACACCAAATAGCCAAAGCAATCCTGAGAAGGAAGAATGAAGCTGAGGGAATTATGCTCCCTGACTTCAAGCTCTACTACAAAGCCACAGTAATCAAGATAATTTGGTACTGGAACAAGAACAGACCCATAGACCAATGGAACAGAGTAGAGAACCCAGATATAAACCCAAGCATATATGGTTATTAATATACGATAAAGGAGCCATGGATATACAGTGGGGAAATGACAGTCTCTTCAACAGCTGGTGTTGGCAAAACTGGACAGCTACATGTAAGAGAATGAAACTGGATTACTGTCTAACCCCATACACAAAAGTAAACTCAAAATGGATCAAAGGCCTGAATATAAGCCATGAAACCATAAAACTCTTAGAAAAAAATGTAGGCAAAATTCTCTTGACATAAAGATGAGCAACTTTTTCATGAACATATCTCCCCGGGCAAGGGAAACAAAAGCAAAAATGAACAAGTGGAACTATATTAAGCTGAAAAGCTTCTGTACAGCAAAGGACACCATCAGTAGAACAAAAAGATATTCTACGCTATGGGAGAATATATTCATAAATGACATATCCGATAAGGGGTTGACATCCAAAATATATAAAGAACTCACACACCTCAACAAACAAAAAGCAAGTAAGCCAATTAAAAAATGGGCAGAGGATCTAATAGACACTTCTCCAAAGAAGAAATTCAGATGGCCAACAGGCGCATGAAAAGATGCTCCACATCGATAGTCATCAGAGAAATGCACATTAAAACCACAATGAGATATCGCCTCACACCAGTAAGAATGGCCAACATCCAAAACACAAACAACAACAAATGTTGGCAAGGATCTGGAGAAAGAGGAACCCTCCTAAACTGATGGTTGGAATACAAGTTAATTCAACCACTGTGGAAAGCAGTATGGAGGTTCCTCAAAAAACTCAAAATAGAAATACCATTTGACCCAGGCATCCCACTCCTAGGAATTTACCCTAAGAATGCAGCAGCCCAGCTTGAAAAAGACATATGCATTTCTGTTTATCGCAGCACTATTTATAATAGCCAAGAAATGGAAGCAACCTAAGTGTCCATCAGTAGATGAATGGATAAAGAAGATGTGGCATATATATACAATGGAATATTATTCAGCCATAAGAAGAAAACAAATCCAGGCATTTGCAACAAAATGGATGAAGCTATAGGGTATTATGCTCAGTGAAATAAGCCAGGCAGAAAAAGACAAGTATCAAATGATTTCACTCCTCTGTGGAGTATAAGAGCAAAGAAAAAAACTGAAGGAACAAAACAGCAGCAGACTCACAGAACTCAAGAATGGACTAACAGTTACCAAAGGGAAAGGGAGAGGGAATATGGGTGAAGGGCGGGATAAGGGGGGAAAAGAGCTATTACAATTAGCACACAAAATGTAGCGGGGATGGAGGTGGGGTTGGGGCCATACGGGCAAGGCAGTATAACACAGAGAAGACAAGTAGTAATTCTGTAACATCCTACTACGCTGATGGACAGTGACTGCAATGGGGTATTTGGTGGTGACTTGATAATAGGGGAGTCTAGTAACCATAATGTTGCTCATGTAATTGTATACTAATAATAGCAAAATAAAATAAAATAAAATAAACAAAAAAAAGATGTGGTACATATACACAATGGAATACTATTCAGCCATAAGAAAGAAACAAATCCTACCATCTGCAACAACATGGATGGAGCTAGAGGGTATTATGCTCAGTGAAATAAGTCAGGCAAAGAAAGACAAATATGAAATGATTTCTCTCGTTTGTGTAGTGTAACAACGAAGCAAAACTGAAGGAACAAAATAGCAGCAGACTCACAGACTCCAAGAAGGGACTTGTGGTTACCAAAGGGGAGGGATGGGGAAGGGAGGGAGAAGGGGATTGTGGGGTATCATGATTGGTTCACATGGTGTGTTTGGGGTCAAGGGGAAGACAGTGTAGCTCAGAGAAGACAAATAGGGATTCTGTGGCGTCTTACTACACTGATGGACAGTGAGTGCAATGGGGTATGGGGGGGGGACTCGATAGTAAGGGTAAATGTAATAACCACATTGTTTTTCTTGTGAAACCTTTATAAGAGTGTATATCGATAATATCTTAATAAAAAAAAAGAATGAGGGACATGCGAAAGTTTATGCAGGATGTTCACTGCAACATCAGAGTAAGAAAAATCTGAAAACAGTTTTGAAACCATAATGTTCACCAACAAAGGAGTGATTAAGATAACACACTGTTATACAAAGGACAATACACAATAAATACTTTTGAAAAATATGTAATGACATGGGAAAAAGATCATTAGATGTTATTAAGTGAAAAAAGAAAAAACAGAATAAATAGTACAAATGTAATAATAGAAATACATGGATAAAGAATGGGAAGAAATATGCAAATTATTAACTGTAGTTATTCCTGTGCAATCACTACTAGTTACTGAGAACATGTGACAGCTTTATTATTAAGAAAAAATACATTGTTTTTAAAAGGTTATTTGATTTGCTCTAGAATTATTCTGGCAAACTTCAAAGAACATTTGTTAGAAAAATACAGAAGCCAGATTACAGAGATTTAAAAAGAGTAAGTAGTAAGCAGAGGAAGGTCAGAGACCATCTGTTAAGGAGTTCAGCAGCAAAAGCAAAAACAGATGGTAGTGAAGAAGACAGAGTCAAATAAAAGCTTAATCATTTAAACTGGGGGAGACCTGAGCATACTTCAAATCAGAAAGGAGATATGGAGATGAAGAAATTTAGGATACTAAAAAGGGAGAAATTATGGACCTCTACCTGGTATTAAAATACAAAGAGAGTGGTGCAAGGACTATGACTGACATCTGTGTCGCTGGTTAGCTTTGTTACGGTCCATGCTCACAGCTCACACCCCAGCCCCAGACAGTTATTTAAGAAATAGAGCTGCTGGTCACCAACACAGCCAGAGAGAAAACATGACTAGACTAATGCAAATTATTACTTCTATTAGAAAAACTTCAAAAACAGATGTTCTTTGAGGGGAACAAGTACTGTGATCTTTATATAAAGCATTCTTTGAATCATTCAACAAATACTAAACATTTACAAAATGCAAAGCACCCTGAGTGATAGTTGTTGCCTTCATAAACATCATACTCAACATAATAAACTTCATAAATATCATAAACAACAAACCGCTGAAAAAGTGCAATGAGTACTATGGAAAGGGACCCATTAGGTATTATGGATATGACACTACGATTGGGGAGCTCAGTTATGACACTTCCCTGAGGAAGTATCACCCAATCTGAACACACAAATTAAAAATCAGACTCATAAATGAACATGAAGACCAGAGAAAAGGATTAAAAATGTTGAGCATATTTTATTCTGTTGTTTTCAACATTTTATACTTAGAGAAAGAATGAATACAAACACCAATATTGATTAAAGATAATTGTGAATAGTACATACCTATACGAAGGTCTCTTTGTAAAACATTCTTATCATAAACATAGAAAGACAAATACTGGAAAGTTCTTGGAATCTCAAAGTAAAATTCTTCACTGAAAAATGGGCTAGGGAGAAAAGGGGAAAAGCTCATTAAATTTAAATTCGACAGTATCCTCAAATAATATAGTTTTTAATGAAATAAATTGTAGACTACAATATCATAGTGAAAAGCTCTACAAGCTCCAAAATAATTCTTTATGCTAAATCCCAACTAAATTCTAAACAAACCAAGCTGAACTCTGAGAGGATCTCAATTGCAGGTTGAGCTCTGAACAAACAGCTTTTCAGAAGTCCTGTAGACAGAAGATCCAGTAATTGCCTGGGATCATGCTCACCTGAAGTGGACACAAATGAGAGCTGAGGACAGTGTCATATTCACACCATCATCAATATGTAAAGCTATATTAATTACAATAATACATAACACCTAAAATGGGTAATGTTATGTAAGATATTACTTTAAAATATATTTTAAAAATTCAAACAGGTTATTTTTTCATCTTTATTGAGATTACGTATAATAAAATCTAATTCATAGAGGTTAATGACTTTTGTTAATTTATAAGCCAGTGGAGCTCTATCCCAATCACAATACAGTAACATTTCTTTCTCTCCATAAAGTTCCTTTATGCTCCTCTGTAGTTACCCTACCATACCTGCCAAAGGCAACCAGTAATATAACTCCATCACTACAGATCTGTTGTAGAATCAAGTAGTATGTACTCCTATGTCTAGCTTCTTTCACTCACCTAACATCTGAGATTTTTCCATTTTGCTGTGTATATCCATAGTTCATTTGTTTTAATTCCTATATACTCCATTTATGAATATTCCATAATCTATTCTATTAATGTCATTTGAACTGTTTCCAGTTTGGGCTATTAAAAATAAACTTGCTATGAACATTTTTTATACAAGAGATTTCTGGACATATGCTTCCAATTGTTTTAAAAAAGTTAACTAAGAGTGGAATTGCTGAGTTAAAGGGTAGGTTAATTTTTAATTTATAAGAAATTGTCAGGCTCTTTTCCAATGCGACTGAATCACGTTACACTCTTACGAGCAATGTATGCGAGCTCCTGTGGCTCCATATCACTGTCAAATTTTGCTACTGAAAGTCTTTTTAAAATCAGCCATTCTAGTGAATGACATGATAAATTTATACACCTGCTGTGTGATCTCTATTTGAATCAAGATGTAGAACGGTGCTGTCTCCCCAGAAGGTTCCCTTGTGCAGTTACCCTCTCCATACTCTCACAGGAACTAGTAATCTGATTTCTAGCATTACAAATTATGTTCAAGAACCTATAGTAACAGAAATGGTTTTAAACAGCACTTCCCTGATGACTAATGATGATGAATATCTTTTCATCTGCTTATTGGCTATCTGTATATCTTCTTTTGGGAAATGCCTGTAAATGGTGGTTCTCTAATTGCTGTTGTTGCTGTTTTTAAATAAATTGTGGGTACGAATCATTTGTTAAAATATTTTCTCCCAGCTGTGGCCTGCCATTTCATTTTCTTGACAATGTTGAAAAGCACAAGGCTCTGATTTCGATGAAATCCAGTTCATCAACTTTCCTTTTATGATTAGCGCTTTTTGCATCCTAAGAAATCTTTGCCTGCCTCCAAGTTGCTAAAATTTTCTCCTATGAAACAGCTTATTTTTTTCATTGCTGATAACAGCTTACTTTTTAAAGTTCATTTTCTATCTTGATATTTAAATTCTTCTACAAAGAGGAATCTCTGTAATGCTGATGAGTATTTTGTCAAGAGCACCTCTTTCCTGAGAATGTTTAAAGAACAAAAAAACACTTTGAAAATGTCACCATAACTGCAAATTTTTCAGGATGTCACAACTTAAAGAAGCTGAAATGCAAAGTAACATACTCTAACAAAAGTCATTTCTGACCTTGTCCAGGAAACAGCTGACTCAGCCTTTTGTTGTTACAATGCCTAGTCAACTTTTGCCAATGTAATTTTCACCTCAAATGTAATCAAAATAAACTTTTAAAAATTGTCTGTTATTTTGACATGTTTTGACATGTTATTTCTCAACACAGAAACTGATACAAAAACAACTATTAGGCAAAGACATGGCCAGTTTAGTTAGGTATTTTTCTTCTTTGCATCATTTTATAAACAATTATAAAATGCAGAATTTCCTTTATTTATCACACATCCACATTCAAACATTATTTTTTAAACAAATTCTAAAGCCAAATAAGAATAACATGAGAGTTACCCATTAAGTCATCCATCTGCATCATCCTATCATCACAATCTGAACAACCTAAGCCACACAAGTGGCTGCCCACATCTTTATTTTATAAATTAACCCACTCATTTGAAGAAAACTTTTCAACAAGGCTGGTAAGAAGCAATGACTAGACTTACACAGCTTTTAAAACAATACTTATTATCACTGACCTAGGATCATGCATATGACTCAGAAGAAAATTCCTCGTGTGAGGAAGGCAAGTACCAGGCACAAGCAGTATTGCCATTACTCAGTTTACCTACTTCTTCAAAGGATTTGAGATGGAGATTTTGGAGCTATGGATTCCATACGTTATTCCTTGCCCATTATGAAAACTCTATATCCATACTACCTATAAAAACTATAATATCCATAACCCATAAAAGATCTCGATAGTATCTACTGACTTTTGACTTAAGACCTGATCACACTATCTACAAGGTCAGAAAACAATGAAATAACAGCAAGGCAATCAAGTCTTTATACTATAGATTCTTTCACTTTATTCCACAAGGAAAAATGCTAGGGGGCCCAGAACCCAAGAAGCACCTAGCCTAACTATACTGAAATGACCTAAGGTAATTACTGCTAGCCTTAAATTATCTTCCAGGTTGCTATGCATCTAGAAAAATAATTTAAGATGGATAAAAATAATTGGTTTTATCATTTTCTCCAACACAAATATATGGAAAGACAAAGGTTAAAAAAAAGATAATTTTATTTATTCATTTGCAGGGCTACCTATTAGAAACTACCACAAGTATTCAACTTATGGACAATTACGAGCTTTGTAAATATAAAAACATCACTGACTTTTCTGTGATACAGAATCAGTGTACATTTGGTAACAAATTGAGATTTTAATAGTTTTAAGTCCCAATCTCAGTTTTGTTATTAACTTCCTTTATTATAGGCACAAATTATTTAGCCCTTTGGTTACTCAGTTTCATCATTTCTAACATAAATAACAACAGAATTCTAATACAACAGTAACAGGTGATTTATGACTAAAGATATGAAGCATATTACTTCAAATATTTTTAGGTTACTGAAGTATTTTCAGCTTTATATAATGCCTTTCATGAAGAACGTAATAGACATTCAAAATTAAGTACTGACAATGAAGACAAAGGGACAAACTTCAGAGGAAAAAAAGGTAAGCAAAAAGAAAAGTTATCAAAAAGCATCAAAAAATAGACACATGAAATACAATTTACATTAAGTCAATGACACTCAATATTCATTTACCACATATTCATCCCACATAACAACATATGCCCTTGTCTTGACTCTTATCTCTTAATAAGACTACTTCCTTCTAGCACAGCTCTACACTAGATTATGTCCACAAGCACTATTACAGGGCAGAGGTGGTTCTTTCCAATTTTATGAACTAGAATTTACTATGATACTCTCAAAGTGCTATTACACTTTCAAAAGGTGAGAAATCTACCACTCAGTTAACTGACTTGTATAAACTTTAAGATTCTCAAGATAAATAATGATGTACTCTGAGAAAGTTCAAATGAATCAGCAAAATTTAGCCCAGAGATCAAACTTAGGTATATGACAGTTGTTTTCAAAAACTTGAAAGAATGTCACGTGAGACATGGATTAAACATGTTCTCCAGAAATCGAAGGGATAGAATTAGGAATAAGTAAGAGGAAGATACCTTTTGAGGCAATGGAAAGCTGTATGAAAGCAAGCACTGCATTTATCTTGATCTGGTGGATGAATGAATAAATAGCACCCAGCAAGTTCTTGGCAGACTGTATGCTCTTCTTTTGATAGATGTCAAATGTAAGGGCTTTCTAAGAATCAAAATAGCTCCAAGACCAAACAGGCTACTTAGGAGGCAGCAAATTCCTTGGTCACTGGACCATTATTAAGCAAATGCCAGATGACCACTTGCCAAGAATAATTGTCAGAAGGAACCAAGCATAACGTGGTTAGTCCAGCTCAATGAAAATTAAGGCTCCTTCAAACTCTGAGATTCTGTAATTCTAAAAACAAATCCAGAATGGAAAAGTAAGTTTTGGATGAAGAAAATCTTAATTATCATAGTCTGGAAAATGTATAAAGTTTATTAATCAGTATGTATCTTTTGAGTGATAATACCAATTTTTACAAACCTTAAAGATTTTTCAACAACTTGTGTACGATAAACTTCTTCCTGGTCCAAATTTATGGTGCAGAAACAATCTCTCATTTTGTTGGGTCCAAGATACGGTAATAAATTTTTTGCTTCACCTGTTGGTACAAAAATTGAAACTGTTGTTAAATATCACCAGCTGCTTCATGCTAAGTCTTATATAGGATAAATTCAATCCAAAAGAACAAATAAGATGTAGCAAAGAGAAAAATTAATAATTAAAGAAAGATGATCAATTTGGTCTAAAGGAGTCTGGTGAGACTGAAGGGAGAAGCTGCATGTAAAGGGGCATGTGAGGTCATCTTACATCACTGCATTCTTGCCCCTTTAGAAAAGGGTAATATCCCCAACTTGTGCTCTCTATTCCATCCACCATGCCACCTTGAGGACGTGACCCCACAATTAATTCCCCTTTGCTGTACCATCATTAAGTTTCCCCTCTAGTGGATTATTCAATCCATTAATACATAAAAAAGCTTTGGTATTTCCCAATTTTAAAAAGAGCACAAAGAAAAAAACATCTCCCTTGACTCCATTTCTTCCTCCTTCACATCATTCCATTTCTAGAACTCCCTTTCACACTAAAACTTCTCAAAATACAATCATCGCTAGTCATTGTCTTTAATTTCTCACTTTCCATTCATCCATTCTTCAACCATCTCCAATTAGCTTCTAACCCTATGATGACACTGATACTGCTCCAGCCAGGGTTGCCAATGCCTTCAATATTGCCAAATCCAATGGTCATTCCTCTGTGCTCATCGTACCTGATTTGGCAGCACTATCTAATATAAGTGAACACTAACATCCCTTCTTAAAATGTCCTTTTCTTGGCTTCCACTACACAATATTTCTGGCTTTCCTCCTATATCATTGGCCCTCTGCTGACTTCTCTCACTCCTCACTAAATGTTGCAGTGTGTTTCAGGGCTCAGTTCTAGACCACCTACATTTTTTTCCCCTTTGCAAACTCCTTCAGTCTGCAGTGTTAATGCTGATGCCTGACACACCTGCATTTCCAGGCCTGACCTCTCCTTCTCAACACTGGTTGTGAATATTAAACTGCCTCCTTGGTTATCCAGTAGGCATCTCAAATTTAACAAGTCCCATACATAACATTTGATTTCCTCCCTGAAAACATGCTCTTCCCCCAGTCTACCACCACTTCCCTTCTTTTTCTCACCGTCCTCCCAAAACCTCCCACTCCTGTATCCTGTCCATTACTCTATCCAGCAGACCTCCAAAATATATCCCAAATCCAACCACTTCTCTTCACCTTCAGTGGTATCACCCTATAATCCACTCTCCATCACACAGCATGATCTTTTAAACACATTATAAAGTCAGTCACTCCCCTGCTCCAATACCATTCCATTTCACTTAGAACATAATCCCATTTCTATATTCCCATTGCCATAGTCTACACAGCCCTACTGAACTGTCCTTCCTCTCTGACTTCTCTTCCTCCCACTCTCCCCAGTGTTCACCTTCTTTCTATTCACCAACCCAAGCTCAGGGCCTCTGCCTGGAATGCTCTAACCCTACATCTTCATGTGGCTGGCTCTTATTATTTAGCTCTCAGCCCAAATGTCACTTCCTCAAAGAAATGACGCTCTATCCTATCCCTGACTATTCTAGAGTAAATAATCCTGCTATTCTATTTTATTTGTTTTCTTGATAGCATTCATAACTATCTGAAACTCTGTTAAATTTTACTTGTTTATTTTCTGGTTCCCTCATTCTTGGCTCCTGAGAACTTGTTGATCCCCAATATCTAAAATAGTGACTGTCATACATTAGACACTTGAGAAATATTTGTTGAACAAATTAAGAAGCCAGTAGTCTAGTTCTGAAGCTCTTGTGAGATGCTCATGGACCAAAAGGACACACCAAAGTGTAGGTGCTGAAATCAGATACCAGAGTACTAAATTAGGAAAACAAGGTGTGAGCATAAGGAAAAGAGCATTGCCTTAAGAATCATGAACCCAATGTTCCTGTCTTACCTCTGCTACTAAGCAGCTAAATGACTTCAGGCAAATCACTGAAGCACAGCTTTCCTGATCAAAGTTCAGGCTAGATAAACTCAAGTCTCTTTCTGCTTATCAACTTCAAAACTAAAGGCCATTTAAGCCAAAGAATTTTAAAGAAGTCTATCAGAAACTTAAGAACCACCTATGGAGAACCCATAAACAAATAATTTTTAAATATTAAAATGAGAAAATCAATACAGATGCACCAACAAGATACTGTTATTAAGCTTGTCACAGAGAGATTAGAAAAAAATTAAGTTACCAATTAAACAGAATAAATGTATTTATGTTCATCTCAAGTCAGAATCAAGGAAACTGATCTTTTAAATGACCCCAAAATTACCTAATTTCAACAGTTTCCTAACAGGAAATATAATGCAGAGGTTTGTTTTTTTAAAACTAAAAAAAAAAACTAGTTCTCCATATAGGGCCTGGAATGTACGCAAATTTGGAGTAAAATGTAAACAAATCATAATAAGCATGCTCCATATCTAATGAGGAAATTTGGAACACTAAACCACTGTCCTTGAACACACCCCTGTTTCTGCACATAAATGTAGTTTAAGAAAGCTATACTATATAAACGTGCACATATTCCACCACAAACCTTTTTAAGAGGGAGACAATGGGGATTATGTGGTCTACAGAATCTAGTGAACTTAACATTATCAGATACTTACTCAGAATAAATAAAAACTTAAGTTCTATGTAACATATAAAATGCACTCAACATTACTTAACATAAAAGCAGTTATCATAATCTTTACTCTTTGAATATCTGTCACTGATGTTCAAAAAAACTATGTTGAAAGTAAATTAATCAATGCCTAAACTCACCAATCATACAAATACGTTAACTCAGGTATCAAGACTTTAAATTCTAACTCCAAACAATAGCAGTAATTAATTGGCACTTCATAAAAATATAAATCAAAATAATTTCCACTTTATTAAAAATAATCAAAAGTGAAATAACAAGTAATCAATAGTTAAAGAACTAATAAAAATAGTTATATTCATTACACCTCTAAGCAGAAAGACTATTTTAATAGAACACACTTTACATCAACCTATACAAAAAAAACAAAAGTGAGGAACTTTAAAAGATGGTGTTTCACACACTTGTCTTGGGTGTGACATTTGCATAGAACCTCACCAGTTCTAGTTAATCAGGGCATATAAATAAACAAGTGCATTGGACAAAAATAAAAAAACACTAATGCTCCTGAAAAGGCAAAGCTTCTTGAAAACTTACTCTATAATCTCTGCTCCAATCCTTTGTTCTCCTACTCACAGCTTGAACAGGCAGTTTGGCTTTTGATCCTACTTCTTTACTAGAACCTTCAAGAATACTAATAATATTAAGTGCTACCAAGTTAAATGATTGCTTTTCAGTTCCTATCTCATTTAACTATGCTGCAGTATTTGATAACACTCAACCTTCCTCAATTAAGTAACCAATTCTAATGGTTTTTCTTTTACTCCCTCTTTCAGGTTTTTTATCCACTACCCACACTTTAAATGTGAGGAAACTTTTAGTATCCATAGACCACTGAATTCGTCATATACATAGAGTATCAATTTTAGTATTTTTAAAAATGTCATTATAAAACAATAAAATATGCTAAAAACAAATACTTTTAAGTTCCTCATCATTATTTGGTGGTACTATTTGCAATCTTTCTCAGTTACCTATATAACCCATTTGAACATGGCTAGCCTTAAAGAGAATCAGGGTCTATATCATGGTAGATAAGGTGTATCAGTGCTCATCAACTATTTCAATGTTCTTCGGTGTATGACTTGCTGTATTGCAGAGACTAGAAAGCTAAAAACTACTTTTTCAGCCTCTCCTGCAGTTGGAGCTGTGAATGTGATTTAAATTCAACCAATCAGATGCACTCCCTGGAAATTTGGAGAGCAGAAGAGAAAGGAGGCTACATTTAGGCTGCTGCTACTTCCAAGCACTGTCAGGGAGATATCCAAGTTTTCTGCAGCAGCGTTTGCAGAAGTTCTCCTATCCAGTCACAGGTTTCATAGATATCCAGAAGGGCACAAGGCATCCACTCTGTCATAGAGGTTATGGCAGGTGTGGCCCAGCTGTGACAAGAGATTAATAATGAAGATGTCACTCAGCAGTGACAAGAGATTTATGATGAAGGTGGCTGCTCGCTGATGGCTCTAATAGTGGCAGATTCCTGATAATGGCAGAGGTGGTAAGGCTCTAAAACAATAGCTAAAAGTTACAGAGTCCCAATTCTGCAGGTACCTTTCTGATCCTAAATAAGGGTGCAACTCATGGTGGCCCAGATGGAATGTGGTTTTTTGTCACTAATGAAAGTACCACCTGTATTTCATCAGTCTTTTCAACAATTCTTTAAGCTACTTAAAATCTTTTACCAGGGAGATTTTCTCAAGATAGTGGCGTGAGTAAGGTGACAGAAATCTACTCCCAAAAACCATATATATTTTGAAAATACAGCAAATACAACTATTCCTAAAAAAGAGACCAGAAGATACAATAGCCAGGCTACATCTACATCTGTGAGAACTCAGCATCTCACAAAAAGGGTAAGATACAAAACCGTGACCTGGTGGGACCCAAGCACTGCCCCCACCCCAGCTCACCAGCGGGAGGAAAAGAATCAGAGTGGGGAGGGAGTGGAGGCACAGGACTGCTAAATAACCAGCCCTAGCAATCCGCACTGGGAGCACAGACACACATTGCATGGTGCACTGGATATTAGAAAAACGGTAAAGTAAAATTCGAGACCTAGACTGCGAACAGGTCCCCACAGCCAGCGGCCCTGGGACAAAAGAAAAGAGGGCGCTTTAAAAGTCTTAAAGCGACAAGGGTTTAACAGGTGGACAAAAACATCCTGGCACACTCGGCCCAGCAGACCGGGAATTTTAAGGAACTTTAGGTGCCCTAACTCCCTGGGTGGCAACGCAGCTCTGAAGCCCCTCATAGCAATAAGCAGGATGCTTGTTCATTCCCCACCAATGGCACTGCAAGTGAACCGGCTGATCCGCCATTGTTGCGGACCAGCTGGGTAGCAGCCCTGCCTACAGCAACCACACAGTCTTCTCCCAGCACGCAGCTAACTGGATCAGACCCAGAGGCTGTGGCATGTGTGCAGCTGCACGGCACAGGCAGAGTATGCTGGCGCAAAGTCCAGAACGCATGAAGGGGCGCCGTTCTTGCAGGAGAACACATACCGCTCGTCTGCGACCCCTGGCAGTGCCCTAGGCTATCCTAAGGGCTGTCCCACCCACGGCAGCTCAGGGTATTAACCTAGAGACTGCTCCCTGTGTACTGTTAACCAACACAGGCAGGAGAAAAGGGCAAGGTGACCAGCAAGCAGGAAAGGTCTTTGTTCTCCCACCTAACACACACACCACTCAGGGCAATCACTTCTATCGCCAAGAAAAGGCAGAAGAACCTGGTCCAGTCCAAAATAACTCAAACGCCAGAGAGAGGACCTGGTAAGACCAATATAACCAATCCTGAAAAAGAATTCAAAATAAAAGTCATAACCATGCTGATGGAGCAGCAGAGAAATAAGCAAGAGCTCAGGGATGAAGTCCAGAGGGAGGTAACAGAAATGAAAGAAACAATGGAATGATTTAAGAGCAGACTGGATGAGGTGCAAGAGACTGTTAATGGAATAGAAATCAGAGAACAGGAATACAAAGAAGCTGAGGCAGAGAGAGATAAAAGGATCTCTAGGAATGAAAGAATATTAAAAGAACTGTATGACCAATCCAAAAGGAACAATATTCGCATTATAGGGGTACCAAAAGAAGAAAGGAGAGAAAAAGGGATAGACAGTGTCTTTGAAGAAAAAATTGCTGAAAACTTCCCCAACATGGGGAAGGAAATAGTCTCTCAGATCATAGAAGCCTACAGATCTCCCAACACAAGGGACCGAAGGAAGACAACACCAAGACATACAATAATTTAAATGGCAAATATCAAAGACAAGGACAGGGTATGAAAGCAGTCCAAGAGAGAAAAAATATCACCTACAAAGGAAAACCCATCAGGCTATCATCAGACTTCTCAACAGAAACCTTACAGGTCAGAAGAAAATGGCATGACATATTTAATGCAATGAAAGAGAAGGGCCTTGAACCAAGAATACTGTATCCAGCAAGACTATCATTTAAATGTGAGTGAGGGATTAAACAATTTCCAGATAAGCAAAAGTTGAGGGAATTTACCTGCCACAAACCACCTCTAAACAGTATTTTAAAGGGACTGCTCTAGATGGAGGTACTCCTATGGATAAATAGATGTCACCAGAGAAATTAAAATCACAGCAAAGAAAGCAAACCAACCAAATACTAACTAAAGACAAAAAACAAAATCAGTAATCCACAAAAGCAGTCAAGGGAAACACGAAAGAGTACAGAATAAAACACCTAACATATAAAGAGCGGAAGAGGAAGACTAAGAAGGGACAGAAATAAAGAATCACCAGACTGTGTTTATAATAGCGTAATAAGTGAGTTAAAGGTAGACAGTTAAATAGTAAAGAAGATACCCTTGAACCTTTGGTAACAACGAATCCAAAGCCTGCAAAGGCAGTAAGTACAAATCTATTGATAATCACACTAAATGTAAATGGACTGAATGCACCAATTAAAAGGCATAGAGTCACTGAATGAATAAAAAAGCAAGACCCATATATATGCTGCTTACAAGAGACTCACCTTAAACCCAAAGACATACACAGACTAAAGTGAAGGGATGGAAAAAGATATTTCATGCAAAACGCAAGAAAAAAGCAGGTGATGTAGTACTTGTATCACACAAAATAGACTTCAAAACAAAGAAAGTCATAAGAGACAAAGAAGGACATTACATAATGATAAAGGGGCCAGTCCATCCAGAGGATATAACCATTATAAATATCTATGCACGCAACACAGGAGCACCTACATATGTAAAACAGATACTAACAGAATTAAAAGGGGAAATAGAATGCAGTGCATTCATTCCAGGAGACTTCAACACTCCACTCACACCAAAAGACAGATCAACCAGACAGAAAATAAGGACACAGAGACACTGAGCAACACAATAGAAGAGATGGACCTAACAGAGATCTACAGAACTATACACCCAAACGCAGCAGAATACACATTCTTCTCAAGTGCACATGGAACATTTTCAAGAATAGATCATATACTAGGCCACAAAAAGAGCCTCAGTAAATTAAAAGATTGAAATTGTACCAACTAGTTTCTCAGACCTCAAAGGTATGAAACTAGAATTACTGAAAGAAAATGAATAAGCCCACAAACACATGGAGGCATAATAAAATGCTCCTAAATACTCAATGGATCAATGACCAAATAAAAACAGAGATCAAGCAATATATGGAGACAAATGACAACAATAATTCAATGCCGCAAAATCTGTGGGACGCAGCAAAGGCTGTGCTAAGAGGGAAATATATTGCAATACAGGCCTACATCAGAAAAGAAGAACAATCCCAAATGAAGAGTCCAAACTCACAATTAATAAAACTAGCAAAGGAAGAACAAATGAGGCCCAAAAGTCAGAAGGAGGGACATAATAAAGATTAAAGCAGAAATAAATAAATTGAGAAGAATAAAACAAAGAAAGAATCAATGAAAGCAGAAGATGGTTCTTTGAGAAAATAAACAAAATAGATAAACCCCTAGGCAGACTTATGAAGAAAAAAAGAGAGACTACACACATAAACAGAATCAGAAATGAGTAAGGAAAAATCACTACAGATACCACAGAAATACAAAGAAGTATTAGAGAATACTATGAACAATTAAATGGTAACAAATTGGATAACCTAGAAGAAATGGACAACTTTCTAGAAAAACACAAACTTCCAAGGCTGACCCAGGAAGAAACAGAAAATCTGAATAGACCAATTACCAGCAAAGAAATTGAATCAGTAATCAAAAAACTACCTAAGAACAAAACACCTGGACCAGATGGTTTCACTGCAGAATTTTATCAAACATTTAGTGAAGACCTAATACCCATCCTCCTTAAATATTTCCAAAGAGTAGAGGAGGACGGAATACTCCCAAACGCATTCTATGAGACCAACATCATTCTAATACCAAAACTAGGCAAAGACACCACAAAAAAAGAAAATTACAGACGAATATCCTTCATGAACATACATGCAAAAATACTCAACAAAATATTAGCAAACCGAATTCAAAAATACATCATGATCAAGTGGGATTCATCCCAGGGATGCAAGGATGGTAAAACATTAGAAAATCCATCAACATCATCCACTACATCAACAAAAAAGAAGGACAAGAACCACATGATCATCTCCATAGATCCTGAAAAAGCATTCAACAAAATTCAACACCCATTCAGGATAAAAACTCTCAACAAAATGGGTATAGAGAGCAAGTACCTCAACATGATAAAATCCATATATAACAAACCCACAGCCAGCATTATACTTAACAGCGAGAAGCTGAAAGCTTTTCCTTTAAGATCGGAAACAAGACAAGAATGCCCACTCTCCCCACTTTTATTCAACATAGTTCTGGAGGTCCTAGCCACGGCAATCAGACAACAAAAAGAAATAAAAGGAATACAGATTGGCAGGGAAGAATTCAAGTTGTCCCTGTTTGCAGATGCGATGATATTGTACATAAAAAACCCTAAAGAATCCACTACAAAAATACTGGATCTAAAATCTGAATTCAGCAAAGCTACAGCATACAAAATTAATACACAGAAATCTGAAGCATTCCTATACACGAATGGTGAACTAGCAGAAAGAGAAATCAGGAAAACAATTCCATTCACAATTGCATCCAAACAAATAAAATACCTAGGAATAAACCTAACAAGGGAGTGAAAGACATGTACCCTGAAAACTACACGACACTCTTATGAGAAATTAAAGAGGACACTAATAAATGGAAATTCATCCCATGCTCTTGGCTAGGAAGAATTAATATTGTCAAAATGGCCATCCTGCCTAAAGCAATCTACAGATTCAATGCAATCCCTATCAAAATACCAACAACATTCTTCAATGAACTAGAGCAAATAGTTCTAAAATTCATATGGAACCACAAAAGAGCCCGAATAGCCAAGCTATCCTGAGAAGAAGAATAAAGCAGGGGGAATTACACTCCCTGACTTCAAGCTCTACTACAAAGCCATAGTAATCAAGACAATTTGGTACTGGCACAAGAACAGACCCATAGACAATGGAACAGACTAGAGAGCCCAGATATAAACCCAAGCATATATGGTCAATTAAAATACAATAAAGGAACCATGGATATACAATGGGGAAATGACAGCTTCTTCAACAGCTGGTGTTGGCAAAACTGGACAGCTATATGTAAGACAATGAAACTGGATTAATGTCTAACTACATACACAAAAGTGAACTCAAAATGGATCAAAGACCTGAATGTAAGTCATAAAACCATAAAACTCTTAGAAAAAAATATAGACAAAAATCTCTTGGACATAAACATGAGCAACTTCTTCATGAACATATCTCCCCGGGCAAGGGAAACAAAAGTAAAAATGAACAACCGGGACTATATCAAACTAAAAAGTTTCTGTACAGCAAAGGACACCATCAGTAGAACAAAAAGACATCCTACAGGATGGGAGAATATATTCATAAATGACATATCCAATAAGGGGTTGATATCCAAAATATACAGAGAACTCACGCACCTCAACAAACAAAAAGCAAATAAGCCAATTAAAAAATGGGCAGAGGAGATGAACAGACACTTCTCCAAAGAAGAAATTCAGATGGCCAACAGGCACATGAAAAGATGCTCCACATCGCTAATCATCAGAGAAATGCAAATTAAAACTACAATGATATATCACCTTACACCAGTTAGGACGGCCACCATCCAAAAGACAAACAACAACAAATGTTGGCAAGGATGTGGAGAAAAGGGAACCCTTCTACACTGCTGGTGGGAATGTAAATTAGTTCAACCATTGTGGAAAGCAGTATGGAGGTTCCTCAAAAAACTAAAAGTAGAAATATCATTAGGCCCAGGAATTCCACTCCTAGGAATTTACCCTAAGAATGCAGCAGCGCAGTTTCAAAAAGACATATGCACTCCTATGTTTATCGCAGCACTACTTACAATAGCCAAGAAATGGAAGCAACTTAAGTGTCCATCAGTAGATGAATGGATAAAGATGTGGTACATATACACAACGGAATATTATTCAGCCATAAGGAGAAAACAAATCCTACCATTTGCAACAGCATGGATGGAGCTAGAGAGTATTATGCTCAGTGAAATAAGCCAGGCAGAGAAAGACAAGTATCAAAGAAAAAACTGAAGGAAGAAAACAGCAGCAGACTCTCAGAACCCAAGAAAGGACTAACAGTTACCAAAGGGAAAGGGACTGGGGAGGTTGGGTTGGAAGGGAGGGATAAAGGGCGAGAAGGGGCATTAGGATTAGCACACATAAGGTAGCGGAGGTGGGGGACACAGGAAAGGCCGTATTTACAGAGAAGACAAATAATGATTCTATAGCATCTTACTATGTCGATGGACAGTGACTGTAATGGGTTATGTGGGGGGACTTGATAATAGGGGGTCTAGGAACCATAATGTTGTTCAAGTGATTGTACATTAATGATACCAAAATAAAAATAAAAAAATAGAAATGGTTTTAGCTTATCCCTTATTTTAAAAATTCTGCTCATGTCAGAGTACCACAGTATGTAAAGGCAGGTATTTGTTCTACAAAGGCAGATACACTGGCCCTAGAGCAAACAGTATGGATCTGATTATATTTACAACTGTCACTATTTCCTTCAACAGTGAATCAAGATGAGGAGGCACATTATTGACAGAACAACTGCTCCTAAACAAAGAAAAGAGGCTGGCCTTCAAGCACATCTTTTATTCTGTAACAGTATCCTTTCTTGTTAAATTCATAGCTGGTATTAACAAGTTTTTTAGTCTACATTATGACTTAACAACATAATTGCTAACTATATATTTTTTAAACTCCCTTCTAAAACACGGATTTTTAGAGATAAATTAATGTCCCGCCAGGCATTTCTTCCATCTCACAGATGGGCTGCAAGTATGCCGAGTATACCAAGAACACCTTCACACCCACACATCAGTGTTTTGTCCAACCATAAAATGAAATAACTTCTTGCCTATTAGTGTGATAGCAATTGTTTCTCTTTATCATACATATCTTGCAACATCATATATATCTTAAGTAAAATGCTGTTTTAGTTTTGATCCCCATCCTTCACACTGTTGACAGTTACCTTTCTCAAAAGTCTTCATGGCTCCACAGTACCTATCACTGTCCACCTTGCTGGATAAAATCTGAAATTCCTTAGTCTGGCTTAAAAACTTCATGATTTGGTACTGTCTACTACATGTTAGGCCTCACCTACTTACTTAATCTTTACCCCCACAAGCTATGCTCCAGTAGTATTGTACTTTTGGTTCCCTGAACACATCATGTTCTCTCGTGCCTCTGTACACCTGCAATGCTAATTTTATCATATAGAATGCCCTTACCTGTTTTTTTTTTCTTCCCGAAAAAAGCTCTGCTTAAGTGCATCTTTGAAAGTCTTCTCTCAATTCTTAGGTAGTCATGTCACTCTCTGCTCTATTTCCTACTGCATCTTACAGGTACTTCTATAATTATCACATTGTACTGTACTTGTTGCGGTTCATTCAATAAATACTTATCAAGTGCGTACAACATGGCAGGCAATTTTCTAAATGCTGGGAATATAACAATGAATAAAAATATGTCTCTGCCACATGGAACTGCAGTACAATCTAAACAGGGGAGACAAACATCATAAACTCTTAAAAACAGGTAAGTATATATTTATTGCCATGGAAAAAAAGAGAAAGTAGGGTAAGAAAGTTAGGGAATGCCAGGTCCAGAGGGTAAAGAGAGGGAGGAGAGCAATGTTATTTTATATAGGGAATCAGGGAAAGCATTTCTACTAAGATATTTGAGCAGATACCTGAAGGAAGTCAATGAGGGGAATGAGCTATATAGGTATCTGGGGGAAGAGATGGACAGAGAGAAAGAATAAAACAAGCAAAGGCCTTGAGACAGGACAGTTTGGCACATTAAGGTAATAGCAAGGAGGCCCGTATGGCTATAAAACAATAAGCCAAGTGGAGAGAGGGAGGAACTTGTAAGGCATAAGGTAGGGGTGGAGAAGGAAGCAGGTTAAATAGGATCTTGTAGGCCAATGGAAAGTCTTAGGCTTTCTTGAGAGATAGGAAGCTACTGAAGGATTTTGAGCAGAAGAATGTCATGATCTAGATTTTGTTTTAGAAGAATCACTGCAGAAGGGAAAGGGTGGAATTAGGACACTTGAGAGGAGGCTACTGTAATAATCCTGGTTGGAGATAACTTAGACCAGGGGGGCAGTCCTGGTATGGATAGAAGTGGTCAACTGGGCATATATTTTGAAGACAGAACTGAAAGTATTTTTGACATTTTTGATGTGTGTGAGAGAAAAAGGGTGTCAAGGAGGATTTTAGTTAAAAGAGTTTCAGCCTGAGCAGCTGGATGACCAGAAATGCCACTTCCAGAAGGAGGAGACTCTTCTTGGGGGAAGGAGATCAAGAGTTTGTATTGGGCATATTAAGTCTGAGATGCCCACTTAGACATTCAAGTGCACATGTCAAGAGAATAACGAAGTCCTGGCTAGAGATGATAACATTTAAAAATCATCACCAAGTACATAATATTTGTAAAACCATAAAGACTATACAAAATCACAAGAAGAGTATATATGGATATTAAAAAAAGGAGATTTGAAGATTAAGCCCCAAAGCTCTCCATCATTTGAATTAGTATAGATGAAATGAAATCAGCAAAGACTATGTCTCTTCACTCAACTATAAACTTGGTTTCAGTTTTAGTTGGGAAGGGACCAATTCTTAGTATCATGCTTAGTCTGTAATAGATAATAAAATATCAACTGAATAAGTATGAATGGTGTGTATGTCTTTATAACATCAGCATGAGCAAAAAAGTTCTAATAATATCACAAATTATAAAATTGCATATATCTTTTTTCCAGTTGATATAAACTGATGATCTATGTCAACTGCTCAAGGGTTTAAAAAGAAGTCTCCTGCATAGTTACCAAAATCATTAAATGTAAGAACCTTTATAGTGTTAATACAGAGATAGCACACTGAAAATAACCAAACCAATCCTGAAATTCATACATTCAAATGCTTATTGGGTGCCTATTAAGATGCTAGAGATACAATGGTGATAAATATAATGTAGTATGCACCTATGTCCTTACATGTATGTTTGGGGAAAGGAGGCAACTGATGTGCCTACATTTATATTTGTCCCATTGAGCTAAGTCAGATGGACACACAGACAGTAAATAAGATGAATAGATAAACATGGTATGTTAGTAATAAGTGTTAAGCAGGAATGGGCACCATATGAAATGGTAAAGGTAGAGGAACCAAGGAAGGTCTCATTGAAAAGGTAACTTCTACATGAACATCAGAAGGAAAATGGTGACAAGTAAGTTTTTTTTTTAATTTTTTAATTTTTAAAAACCAAATCAGTAGCTTTTAGTCACTAGCAAAAAGTAAACAGTTTAAACCAAGAAGATAAACACCACTGGGAATCAAAACTGATAAAATAACTTAGATTAACAAGAGTTGGAAAGATGGCTAACTCTGTGAACAATATCAAGGATTCTATGCAAATGTTGAAAATCCAGATCTTACCATATAAATTTTACCTAGGACTAGAAATCCAAATAATCAGAGTACCAGGTAGAGATCCTGGTGTATATGCTCCTAGAACATGTATGTGAGTATGCATTTACGCCCTTACATGTATGTTTGGGGAAGGGTGGAACGGTTGGTGTTTCTGTATTTGTATCTGTAAGTTTGTATGAGTGTTTCTGTGTGAGCTAGCAATGACACTATTGGGATAAATAAGAAAAGAAGACAAATAGCTATCTAGTAGGTGGATGCTCCAAGACAGTGCTAAATATTTTCTCAAATATCTCATATGCGCTGTACCACAATCTTGTGAGATAGCATTACTGTTCCCTTATATAAATTTAAAATTTTTTTCACGGTTACATACCTGGTAAGATGATTTTACAGAAACCAAACTCCAAAGCCTAGTTTTTCCATTTCACTCTTAATATCTTTCTGAATGCAGCAGTGCTGAGAGGAACAGACAGCTATTCCTTTCTGAAATTATCCTATGATATCCTGTAGGCCCAAGTCTATTTCAAAGGATACTGTAAATATGGGGATAAGAGCCAACACTGTTCTCAGTGGGATTGGCCCCCAAGAGAAATTGCAAAGGCCCAGGGTTCCAGACAAGATGATCCTAAGATAAAGATTATTTGGTGTAGGAGGAAAGCTAAATCGTAATAGCAGCTACTATTTACTGGACAAATTAATACTTATACAGTTTGGCCCATGAACAACACAGGTTTGAACTGTGTGTGGGTCCACATATATGTGGATTTTCTTCAACAAATACATTGGAAAATTTTGGAAATTTGCGACAATTTAAAAAAAAACATTTTTTCTCCAGCTTTCTTTTATGTAAGAATACAGTATAAATACATATAACACATATATGTGTGAATCAATTGTTTATGTTATTGGTAAGGCTTCTAGTCAACAGCAGGCTATTAGTAGTTAAGTTTTCGGGGAGTTAAAAAGTTGTATGTAGATTTTCAACTACACAGGGGTGGACACCCACAATCCCTGCATTTTTCAAGGGTCATCTGTATTACACACACCAATGTGTTTTAAGGATTTCATATACATATTCATTTAATCTTCTTTATAACTTCTTCCAAGTCATTTTTTTTTCAAACTATAAATTGGGGGTGGAGGAATAACATTCTAGGAGTAAGGCACAATGTGACTGGATCCTCCAAGTGGGAACAAGAGGCGCACCTTCAAGGAGGCAGTGAGTAGCACAAATCAAAGTGGTGAAAAGGGAGTAAGAAGAGGCAAAATTATAAAGTGAATTAAACATTTGGAATCAAAACCTAAAATGCCAAACAGAAACAAATGCCCACAAGGAGTTTTAACCTTCTTTAGTAGGAAACAAGGGTCACTGAAAGTTTCTCTATGATCAGAACTATGCTTCAAGATAATTACTGACAGTTACAGGGCCTAAACAAAGCTAATGAAAGAGTAAAGGAGGGAAAAGAAAAATGGAAGATGCTACAGAGACAAGAGTTCATAGAATCTGGCCTGAGTGACTCAGGATACAATGTTCTAATAATAACAGGAATATCAACCTAAACAGAGGATTAGAACTTCAGATGGGGAAGAGATATAAAAATATGCAAAATTTATCATTTATATTCACAACAAAAAATGGAGTGAAGATAAAATGAATCAAATGTACACTTAAAAATATAATAGTGTCTTGGTGTTGACAAGTTTAGAATAAAATTAAAACACTACTATGCCATCTAACTATATATAAGACAATCGTACATAATGTAAACACATCAAAAGGTCTTTCAAATTTTCTTTTAAAGTTTAATTTCAATTTTTGTAAAATAAAAGGTGCACGTAATTTTGAAAACATATATAGTATAGCAAGTTAAATGAATTCATTTTGGCGACAGTTCTGAGTTTCAACATGACCTTTGTACTTGACAATCTGTACATCCTTAGTCTCAACCTCCTGCATAAAAAGAGGTAACTATAATGCTTCAAGATTGTTGTGAGCATTAACAAGGTCACGTACTTACCACAGTGCCTAGAACAGAGTAAGCACTCGGTAATACTAACTAGCAGTACTCTTCCTTGGTTAGAGATTCCTGAAAATAGCATCTGCGCACAAGTTCCTTCATCCAAGCATTAGGTCCTGAACAAAGATAAATCTGTAATTTAACAAATGGATACAGGAGAGAAGCACATTTATTTTTTAAAAATGAAATTTTTATTACAGAGGTAATACATTTTTGTTAGAGGAAATACATGGTAAATGCATGGCCTTCCTATATTTCAGACTTCTCATCTCTAAAATGAGGGGTTTGAACTATATTAGAGGACATAAATTGGGGGTTAGCTAGCCAGAGATTTATTTTGTTTGGCTTGCATAGTATTAATATAGTATCTAGAAACTGAGATAGTTTATAATAAACCCATATTTCCAGTTTCTCTTTAATAAATAAAGATCTGGCAAGATGCTTCTAAGCAGAAACTAGACAGGCACTCCCTTACTAAATCATAACAATCCCTACCTGGCCTTATACTTCATGCCTGGTCTCTGCAGATGGGAGTTTGCAAACCCCTCAGCTAGTTAATCTTCTAGGTTCTCCATAGCTTTAAAATTCTGAGAGATAACAGTTGAAATTTAAAAAGCATATCATAACACTGATTTCAAATGTTTTTAGATATTGCTGCCTATTGCCAGTTTCATGTGATCAACACCCTAAGAAGTAGATATATTTTCATTAAATGAATTGTTCTTCAAGAAAATCAAGAGCACCACTACTGCTTATGTTACAGCCCATGCTTAACAGAGCACAATGTGCCAGGCAGCATATCAAGTCATCCAGTCTTTTCACAAGCACTTTGTAAAATTAGAACAAATACTATTTCCAGTTTATAGAAGAGGAAGCTGAGGCTCGGAGAGCTTAGGTGATTACTAGAAAAAGAACAGAAAACCATGCTTTCAACATGCTACATTATCATTCAATTGATTTCTATAACCCAATAAATATTTTGTATAGGATAAAGAACTCACACACAGATATGAGATCTCTCTTGTTCATTTATCTTTAGTGCTCAATGTAGAAAGAAGAGAAGAAGTGGCCTGATCACACATAACCTTCCAAAGAGTCTCATATTCACCCTCTTCAGATTACAGTCAGATTGCCTCAGGTGTATAGTAGCAAAAAGATGGGTAGGGAGGTAGGGGCACCAGAGAACTACTGAAGAGAAAAAAGTTATGTAGCTGTTATTTCCCTAAGTTGGCACCCTGAAATTGAAAGTTGTACATTTGTGATACTGTTCAGGCAAAGAACAAGAAATGGTACCAACAGACATATGGTGACTGCTGGACTATTTACTGCTAGAAAACAACTGAATGATAAATGATAATGTAGCATGTTGAAAGCACAGTTTTCTGTTACTTTTCTAGTAATCACCTAAGCTCTCTAAGCCTCAGCTTCCTCTTCTATAAATTGGGAACAGTACTTTTCCTAATTTGACCAAGTGCTTGTGAAAAGGTTGGATGACTCTGTATACTGTAGAAGGATTTTCCAATGCATAAATTAAAATGATTAGACAACTGGATTAAGCAATTTTACTCACTCCCAGTGAATGATTAATTATTTTTCAAAAATATAACCCAAGAGTACTTCAGGGAAAATTGCGGCGTGAACAGGGCGGCGGAAATCTCCTCCCAAAACCAAATACATTTATGAAAATACAGCAAATACAACTATTCTTAAAAGACAGAACAAAAGATACGGGATGACACCCAGCCTGCAGCTACACCTGATAGGACTCGGCACCTCGCAAAGCGAGTAAGATACGGAACCGCGACCCTGCGGGACCCGAGCACACCCTCACCCCAGCGCACCGGCGGGAGGAGAGGATTCAGAGCCGGGAGGGAGTGGAAGTTCGGCCCACAAAATAACCAGCCTGGTGATCTGCGCCGGGAGCACTGACACACATCGCGGGGTGTATCGGAGATTAGACAGACAGAAGTGCAGATTTCAAGATGGCAGGTCCACCCAGCCGGTTCCCCAGGACAAAAGAAAAGACCACGCTTTTTTAGAGGTCTTAAAGAGACAGGGGCCCAACAGAGGAGCAGGATCATCCCAGCACACTCAGCCAAGCAGGCTGGGAGTCCTGAGGAATTTTGGTCCCCTTGGACTGTGTCTGGGAAAAGCAGTCGCACGGAGACTTCCCACAGAAATCACAAGCCTCCCATTCGTTCCCTCCTCGGCCAGAGTCACAAAGGGCCCGGCAGGGCAGCGTGGCTGCGGAACAGAGGAGCACCAGCGCCACCAACAGAATGATCACAGAAACTACAACTGACAGGCGTTTTTTGTTTATTTTCTTTCTTTCTTTTCTTCTCTATTTTCTCTTTCTTCTTTTTTTCTTTTTCTGACCACTTCTATTGCCATGAAAATACAGAGAAATATGGTACAAACAAAACTTACCCAGGCAACCCCAGACCAGACTACCGCAGAGAGAGGGAGCCTGATGGGATGGACATGCACAATCTTCCTGAAAAAGAATTCAGAATAAAAGTTATAACCATACTGATGGATCTACAGAGAAATATGCAAGAGCTAAGGGAGGAAGTGAGGGAAGTGAGGAAACACAATGAAGAGATGAGACAAGCGATCGACGTGCTTAGCAGCAGACTGGACAAGATGCAAGAGACTGTTAATGGAATAGAAATCAGAGAACAGGAATACAGAGAAGCTGAGGCAGAGAGAGATAAAAGGATCTCTAGGAATGAAAGAATTTTAAGAGAACTGTGTGACCAATCCAAACGGAACAATATTCGCATTATAGGAGTACCAGAGGAAGAAGAGAGAGAAAAAGGGATAGAAAGTGTCTTTCAAGAAATAATTGCTGAAAAAGCTTCCCCAAGCTGGGGAAGAAAATAGTCTCTCAGACCATGGAAGCCTACAGATCTCCCAACACAAGGGACCCAAGGAAGACAACACCAAGACACATAATAATTAAAACGGCAAAGATCAAAGATAAGGACAGAGTATTAAAGGCAGCTAGAGAGAGGAAAAATATCACCTACAAAGAAAAATTCATCAGACTTTCATCAGACTTCTCAATAGAAACCTTACAGGCCAGAAGAGAATGGCATGATATATTTAATGTAATGAAACAGAAGGGCCTCGAACCAAGAATATTGTATCCAGCATGATTATCATTTAAATTTGAAGGAGGGATTAAACAATTTCCAGACAAGCGAAAGCTGAGGGAATTTGCCTCCCATAAACCACCTCTTCAGGATATCTTAAAGGGACTGCTCTAGATGGAAGCACTCCCAAGGCTAAAAAGAGGTCAGCAGAGAAAATAAAATCATACCGAGAAAGAAGACCATCCAAATACTAACTAAAGGCAAAGATTAAAACACCTAGTATATAAAGATTGGAGGAGGAAGAATAAAAAGGGAGAGAAATAAAGAATCATCAGACTGTGTTTACAATAGTTTAACAAGAAAGTTAAGTTAGACTGTTAGATAGTAGAGAAGCTACCCTTGAACCTTTGGTAACCACGAATCTAAAGCCAGCAATGGCAATAAGTACATATCTACTGATAATCACCCTAAATATAAATGGACTGAATGCACCAATCAAAAGACACAGAGTTACTGAATGGATAAAAAACCAAGACCCATCTATATGCTGCCCACAGGAGACTTACCTCAAACCCAAAGATATACCCAGACTAAAGGTGAAGGGATGGAAAAAGATATTTCATGCAAACAACAAGGAGAAAAAAGCAGGTGTTGCAGTACTTGTATCACACAAAATAGACTTCAAAACGAAGAAAGTAGCAAGAGATAAAGAAAGACATTACATAATGATAAAGGGGTCAGTCCATCAAGAGGATATAAGCATTGTAAATATCTATGCACCCAACACAGAAACGCTGGCATATGTGAAACAAATACTAACAGAATTAAAGGAGGAAATAGAAAGCAATGCAGTCATTTTAGGAGACAGATCAACCAGACAGAAAATAAGTAAAGACACAGAGGCACTGAACAACACACTAGAACAGATGGACCTAACAGACATCTACAGAACTCTACACCCAAAAGCAACAGGATACACATTCTTCTCAAGTGCACATGGAACATTTTCCAGAATAGACCACATATTAGGCCACAAAAAGAACCTCAGTAATTTCAAAAAGACTGAAATTCTATCAACCAACTTCTCAGATCACAAGGGTATAAAACTAGAAATAAATTTTAGAAAGAAATCAAAAAGGCTCAAAAATACATGGAGACTTAACAACATTCTCCTAATTAATCAATGGGTTAACGACCAAATCAAAACAAAAATCAAAGAATATATGGAGACTAATGACAACAACAACACAAAGCCACAACTTCTGTGGGACGCAGCAAGGGCAGTTCTAAGAGGAAAGTATATTGCAATCCAGGCCTATTTAAAGAAGGAAAAACATTCCCAAATGAATAGTCTAAACACACAGTTACTGAAATTGGAAAAGGAAGAACAAATGAGGCCCAAAGTCACCAGAAGGAGGGACATAATAAAGATCAGAGAAGAAATAAATAAAATTGAGAAGAATAAAACAATAGAAAAAAATCAATGAAACCAAGAGCTGGTTCTTTGAAAAAATAAACAAAATAGATAAACCCCTAGCCAGACTCATTAAGAGAAAATGAGAATCTACACACATAAACAGAATCAGAAATGAGAAAGGAAAAATCACGACGGACCCCACAGAAATACAAAGAATCATAAGAGAATATTATGAGAATCTATATGCTAACAAGCTGGAAAACATAGAAGAAATGGACAACTTCGTAGAAAAATACAGCCTTCCAAGACTGACCAAGCAAGAAACAGAAAAACTAAACAGACCAATCACCAGCAACGAAATTGAATCAGTAATCAAAAAACTACCCAAGAACAAAACCCCTGGACCAGATGGATTAACCTCTGAATTCTACCAGACATATAGAGAAGAAATAACACCCATTCTCCTTAAAGTGTTTCAAAAATAGAAGAGGAGGGAATACTTCCAAACTCATTCTATGAAGCCAGCATCACTCTAATACCAAAACCGGGCAAAGACCTCACCAAAAAAGAAAATTACAGACCAATATCCCTGATGAACGTAGATGCAAAAATACTCAACAAAATATTAGCAAACCGAATTCAAAAATTCATCAAGAGGATCATACACCATGATCAAGTGGGATTCATCCCAGGGATGCCCAAGGATGGTACAACATTCAAAAATCCATCAACATCATCCACCACATCAACAAAAAGAAGAACAAAAACCACATGATCATCTCCATAGATGCTGAAAAAGCATTTGACAAAATTCAGCATCCATTCATAATTAAAACTATCAACAAAATGGGTATAGACGGCAAGTACCTCAACATCATAAAGGCCATATATGACAAACCTACAGCTAACATCATACTTAACAGCAAGAAGCTGAAAGCTTTTCATCTAAGATCGGGAACAAGACAGGGATGTCCACTCTCTCCACTGTTATTCAACATAGTACTAGAGGTCCTAGCCACGGCAATCAGACAAAACAAAGAAATACAAAGCATCCAGATTGGTAAAGAAGAAGTCAAATTGTCACTATTTGCAGATGACATGATACTGTACATAAAAAACCCTAAAGACTCCACTCCAAAACTACTAGAACTAATATCTGAATTCAGCAAAGTGGCAGGATATAAAATTAACACACAGAAATCTGTTGCTTTCCTATACACTAATGATGAACTAAAAGAAAGAGAAATCAGAAAAACAATTCCATTCACAATTGCATCAAAAAGAATAAAATACCTAGGAATAAACCTAATGAAGGAAGTGAAAGACCTATACTCTGAAAACTACAAGACACTCCAAGAGAAATTACAGAGGACACTAACAAATGGAAATTCATCCCATGCTCTTGGCTAGGAAGAATAAATATTGTCAAAATGGCAATACTACCTAAAGCAATCTACAGATTCAACGCAATCCCTATCAAAATACCAACAGCTTTCTTCAACTAACTGGAACTAATAATTCTAAAATTCATATGGAACCACAAAAGACCCCGAATAGCTAAAGCAATCCTGAGAAGGAGGAATAAAACAGGGAGAATTATGCTCCCTGACTTCAAGCTCTACTACAAAGCCACAGTAATCAAGACAATATGGTATTGGCACAAAAACAGACCCACAGACCAGTGGAATGGAATAGAAAATCCAAACATTAACCCAAACATATACAGTCAATTAATATTTGATAAAGGAGCCTTGGATATACAACGGGGAGATGACAGCCTCTTCAGCAGCTGGTGTTGGAAAATCTGGACAGCTACATGTGAGAGAATGAAACTGGACTTATGTCTAACCACATACACAAAAGTAAACTCAAAATGGATCAAAGACCTGAATGTAAGTCATGAAACCATAAAACTCTTAGAAAAAAACATAGGCAAAAATCTCTTGGACATAAACATGAGTGACTTCTTCATGAACATATCTCCCCGGGCAAGGGAAACAAAAGCTAAAATGAACAAGTGGGACTATATCAAGCTGAAAAGCTTCTGTACAGCAAAGGACACCATCAATAGAACAAAAAGACATCCTGTAGTATGGGAGAATATATTCATAAATGACATATCCAATAAGGGGTTGACATCTAAAATATATAAAGAACTCACGCACCTTAACAAACAAAAAGCAAATACTCCAATTAAGAAATGGGCAGAGGACATGAATAGACACTTCTCCAAAGAAGAAATTCAGATGGCCAACAGGCACATGAAAAGATGCTCCACATCGCTAATCATCAGAGAAATGCAGATTAAAACCACAATGAGATATCACCTCACACCAGTGAGGATGGCCAACATCCAAAACACAAACAACAACAAATGTTGGCGAGGATATGGAGAAAAGGGAACCCTCCTACACTGCTGGTGGGACTGCAAATTAGTTCAACCATTGTGGAAAGCAGTATGGAGGTTCCTCAAAAAACTCAAAATAGAAATACCATTTGACCCAGGAATTCCACTCCTAGGAATTTACCCTAAGAATGCAGAAGCCCAATTTGAAAAAGACAGATGCACCCCTATGTTTATCGCAGCACTATTTACAATAGCCAAGAAATGGAAGCAACCTAAGTGTCCATCAGTAGATGAATGGGTAAAGAAGATGTGGTACATATACACAATGGAATAGTATTCAGCCTTAAGAAGAAAACAAATCCTACCATTTGCAACAACATGGATGGAGCTAGAGGGTATTATGCTCAGTGAAATAAGCCAAGTGGAAAAAGACAAATATCAAATGATCTCACTCATATGTGGAGTATAAGAACAAAGAAAAAAAACTGATGGAACAAAACAGCAGCAAACTTACAGAACCCAAGAATGGACTATAGTTACCAAAGGGAAAGGAACTGAGGAGCATGGGTCGGAAGGGAGGGACAAGGGGGAAAACGGGGCAGTATAATTAGCAGACGTGATGTTGGCGGGTCGCCGGGAGGGCTGTACAACTCAGAGAAGACAAGTAATGATTTTTTAGCATCTCACTACACTGATGGACAGTGACTGTAATGGAGTTGGCGGGGGGGACCTGATGAAGGGGTTAGTTTAATAACCATAATATTGCACATGTAATTGTAGATTAATGATACCAAAATAAATTATAAAAAAATATATACATATAACCCAAGATTCTATAATCCCACTCAACAGATAATCTTTAAAAAATCAACACATTACATGATTCTTATGAGAAATCTGGTTCTGCCTAAGAACAGGCACTATGATATCAACCTGGGACCTGGAGGTTGAAAATACTGGGAATAATAAAGTTTCACTAAAACTGCACTCCTATTCCATCTTAGAAATAAGGTACCATGCAATCATTAAAGTGCCTAAAAACAGGGTAATACCACACTGAGCAAGCACTTGAGTAGGCAAAGGACTCCAGGAATCCAGTATATTTCAGTGGTTAACCTAGACTCAGTGAGCACAGAAAGTTCTTGTGGCTATAAAACCTGAACAATATATAAGGAGAATTCTTGAATAAGGAAAAAGTCAAGGTTAAAGCATAAATTGCACAGCAATTTCTCAAAAATGTCCTACTAGGTAAGCTGCAACTCCTCAGTAAGGAAGTCTCATAGAATATAATTAGGGGTCTGTTGTTTTACACAAATGATGTGCATAATAGTTATCATACGGTTATCTATATTGCTATCATATTAATCACCTCTGACTGAAGCTTAGTCCAGAACAAGAAGTTAGGAAACTATTGTACATGAAAAGGCAAGTTTCGCAAGGTACTGCCAGGAAGCGTCCATGGGTTATAGAGGTACGTCACTAAGTTGCGGGCAGGATCTTCCTGTGGTTTGCCTTACCCACTTCTGGTTTCACTTCTGAACATGTGCTGATCCCTAAGCTCCCTGCAGCCCCCTTCTCAAGTAGCAAACCAAACCCTGAAACACATATGGTAGGAATCTCTCCTAGGATAGGGCAGTGGTTCCTAAAGCTACATGAAGCTGAGCAAGGCTCCTCAGCTGACCAAGAGAGCCTAACATGGCAAGTAACTGAAGGGCCCAAAGCCAGGTGGTGGCAGAACTAAGTAAGGGCTACACAGGCAAGCCATATATGGGACATGACTGCTATTTCTGGTGATGGCATCCAGGAAGACAAAATAGGACCCATTATGATCTAGTGTTTTTTTAAAAAAGTGGCACCTGAATATAAAGAAGCTGCACGCACACAGGTGCATGTACAGGTGTATGGGTATGTATCTGTGTACTCTAGGACAGTCATTCACAAGCACAAACCCACATGAGCAAAGTCATGCAGACAGATTAGTAACATATTTTGCGACTCCCCTAACAGTACTAAAGATTAATTTTTATAGCATTCCAATATTCTAATTTTATATAAAATAAAATAGGTATTCAATTACATTAGGCCATTAACTTAGGGATAATTATCAACTTATTGACAACTTACATTGCCTCTAATTGTTCTAATTACACTAAAGGTAAGTTTTTATAGCATTCCAACATTCTAATTTTATATAAAGTAAAATAGATGTTCAATTACATTAGACCATAGCCAACTTAGGGATACTTATCAACTTCTTAACAACAGAAATATGCCATCAGTTCTTTCCAATTCACCATCTGACAAGTAAGAGAAGAACATGGACTCTGGTAACTTAATGACCTTCTGAAAACCTGGCTCTGCCACTTTGAACCCTGAGCTAATAACCTGTGTCTGCTTTTTCTTTGCTAAGGTAGGAATAATAATCTTCATGAAATTGGGTTAAACGAAAAGATTTGCAAAGTATCCTAACATTGTACCTGGAGAAGAGTAAATAGTAAATGTTAGTTCACTTCCCCCATCCACTAAGAAAATTTTATATAAAGTAAAATTGTCCAAATTCAAAACTAAGAGGTTCTGCACCACTCACACAAAGGATCAAAATTATTCTTTTTACTACAGTCCTCTGAAACAAAACAGAATTTTTTTTTAAAGTCCACCTTTTGAACACAATTGATGAAAACAGGTAAAGCATATGGGAATTCACTATACTATTCTTACAAACTTTTCTGTTTGAAAATGTATCAAAATAAAAACTTACCAAAAATACTGACAGAAAAGTTGACTTTATTTCAATGTGCAGTCAAAATGTTAACAAGCCTAACTAACATTTGGTTATTCTTATTTTCTTCAACAGTAAGCCAAGAGAGGCTCTCACAGTTTAAGATTAATACTGTATCAAATTCTTTTATATAGTCATTTTTTATAACATAACTAATACATAAATGCTCTCTGTAGAAAATTAAACCGTTATAAATACAGTTGATTCCCTTTGTCACCACTGAGGTAAACAACGTTGTGCATCTTTTTAAATCTCTGTGCATTTTCCTTATACATGTAGACAAGATAAACATATTACATGTATCACTCTAACAACTTGCTATTTTTTCCTCAATAATAACTCTTGAAGTTCTTTCCTCTCATACTACAGATACACCTCATTCCTTTTAGCTGAACAGAATATGTTATGAACATATTACTTAGCCATTTTCCAACTAATGGACACTTAAATTGTCTCTAATTGTTCTGTTCTACCAACAGGGTAACACGAAACATCTTTATATATACCTTCTCTGCAAATGCATAAGTGTTTCTGTGGGGGAGATACGCAGAAGTACAAATGCATAGGTATATACATAAATTTTTAAGATATTGCCAAAATGCTCTCCAACATTCCTGTACCAATTTAAACTCACAAGAACACTGAGGAAAGTACCTGTTTCCCTAAACTCTCACCAAATATTGACATTAACAAGCTTTTCTTTTTTCACAAACTGATGACTTTCAAAATTTTGTATCTCCCTGATTAAGCTTACCAGTATTTTCTTATGTTTACTGACCTTTTGTATCTCCTATTCCTGTGAAATGTCTATTCACAAAGACATTTATTTTTTTCTTGGCATTTTTCTAGTGGTTTTTTTTTAATTTGTATGAACTTTTTATATTTTCTGGACACTAACAAACAGAGGCACAGCACAGAGCATAATAGGTTAAGAGTTAACAGAATGGATTCTAACGCCAGTGTGTCCAGTTTAAATATCAGCCCCACCACTCAGTAGCTATCTGATCTTGCTCAAGTTACTTGGTTTAGCTATTCTGTGCCTCAGTTTTTTCATCTGTAAGATGTGCATAATAACTGTACTCACAGTTACCATGAGGGTTAAATTAATTACTATGCTTAAAATGCTTTAAAAGTGCCTGGCACACAAGTGTTCTATAAGTGGGGGGATGTTGGGGGTGGGTTTGGTTTGGATTTGATACAAATATCTTCTCCCAATCCATTGTTTGTCTTTTTACTCCTGTTTATAAGTCTTCACTTACCTTTCCTCAACCAGCTCTTCTTTTCCATCTCTATTCTAGTATCAGAAATCATACAAGTAGATGAAATCAACAACTTAGTACCCTCACTGGATCTCACAATCAACTTCTCCTTAAGAATAAACACAGGAACCAAATGATTTCACTCATCTGTGGAACATAAGAACAAAGCAAAAACTGAAGAAACAAAACAGCAGCAGACTCACAGAACCCACAGAACCCAAGAATGGACTAACAGTTGCCAAAGGGAAAGGGACTGGGGGGGGGGGGGAGAGGGGGCAGGGAGGGAGAAGAGGAATAAGGGGCATTACGATTGGCACACATAATGTAGGGGGGGCACGGGGAAGGCAGTATAGCACAGAGAAGAAGACAAGTAGTGACTCTATAGCATCTTACTATGCTGATAGACAGTGACTGTAATGGGGTATGTGGTGGGGACTTGATAATGGGGGCAATTTAATAACCACAATGTTGCTCATGTAATTGTATATTAATGATACCAAAAAAAACCTGACAGTTCTAGATGACAGGTGGTCCCACAGTTTAAAAAAAGATGCATTTGTGTAATTCCTGTCAGTTTATAAATCACCACTATGCAACAAAAATGCTATTTATTTAAATCATTTTAAGAGGAAACAAATCCTAAGGAAAAAAAAAAGACTAAACACAGGTATGAGCCAAAGCATCAAATTTAAAAAAATATTTCCACTAAAAAAATACCTGTCTTACTTCATAGAGCAGCCCCCCAAATCAGTTAGAAGACTGATAATCCAGAAGAAAAAAGGATAACCAAAATAAACAGGTTCACCAAAAAAATGGAAATAAAAATACTGAGATCCTCAACCTCGCTTAGAAGTGCAAATTAAAACTATAGACTAGACATTCCTTTTCATCTTAAGACATTATTAAAGATCAAGAAGTTTAAAAATATACTCTATGTGGGTGTGAAGAAACAGGCATTTATACTGCTGGTGGGAGCACAAATTGCTATAGTTCTTTGAAAAGCAATTTGGCACTGTCTTTATAAAATAAAAACCACACATACCATTCATCAATTTAATATCTAAGAATTTCTCTTACAGATATACACATGCACTCCTATTAAAAATGATATACCAAGGTTATTTATTACAATAACATTTGAAATAGCAAAGAAAGGAAACAATCTACATGTCCATCATTGGGAACTAGTTAAAAAAATGAGGCAACTTCCTATGTACATGGATATGAAAAATCCTCAAGTACTATTAAGTGTAAAAAAATCAAGATGCAAACATTGTGTATATTTTGCTATGATTTGTACCTTGCTGAGAGAGATATAAATATTCAACCATTTATATTTATAAATGCATAAATAATCTCTGTGAGGATATACAAGAAACTGGTAATGCTTGCTTCTGGACAGGGAATGGATAGGGGACAAGAGAAGTAAAAAAATAACCTTACTTTTCAATGCATACTCTTGCACCTTTTGAGTTTTGTGCCAGGTATTTGTAAAACCTCCCTTTTACTACACCAGATTTTCTGCTGGTACCCTTTAAATGGCCAAGCACAGTAGGTTGCTCTCATTTAGGTAGTTTGTGACTAGTCTTCAACTGGCAAAAACAGAGGTTCACCATCCTAGCTGCCTGTTATCACCCCCCGTGGAACATTTCAAACCTACAGATGTCCAGGTACCATCCTGGAAATTCTGATTCAGTTGGTCTGGAGTAGATGCTTGGCATAAGAATTCTTAAGTTCACAGGTGACACTGATGGGTAGTCAGGCCAGAGAACAGCTGAGTTAGAGCACAGCACAAAGAGGTAAACATTCAAGCTCAATCTTCACCTCGGTCACAACCACAGTTCCATCACTAATCCTAAACACTTCACAAAGGTCTTAAAAAGGAGCATATGCATGTATGGATAGCACAATGAAAATCTATTACTGCCTGGATTTACTAGATAGTAGTGTAATCTTCATACACTAAATGTAGTACATATACAGCATTCATACTAATGAATTCATCCTACACAGCATTTTAGAAAGAACTTTAATAGTGTGTGGACTAGTGCCCAACAGGCCATTAACTGTGACACATCAAGTTTCTAGGTGTCAACTTCTTCATTTGTAAAATGAGGGACAGAACAAGATAGCTGTCTACCTTCCAGCTCTAAACCGCATAATCTCTAAGAATACAGGTGTCTAAGAGCAACTCCTGCTTAGCATAGACTTTAGGATAAACTAGTAACGACTGACCTTTTTCATCCCATTCACAGCTTAGGCCCAATTCATAGTCCAGTGGGCTAGTACCCTTACAGACACTCAGATATCTACTATTTACTACTGAATAAATTAATGATTACAGAAAAAATATTTTTAGGATTCAAACAATCTAATCTTAAATATTTTTAAAGTAGTGTATCTTATGCAAAAACAGGTATAATACATACATTAAAGCATTAAAATAAAAGCACATGATGTACTGTCTTAAAGCAAATGATTCAGTTAAAAAGCAATAATCAAAGACTTAGTGTTAGAAGGGATGTTAAAACCCGCATCCAGATCTTTCATTTCACAAGAAAATGGGAGCTCAGCTCCCATTCTGTTGTTAAAGTCATTCTGTCGTTAAAGATATTCTTATACAACAAAATATTAGCAAACCGAATTCAAAAATACATCAAGAGGATCATACACCATGAACAAGTGGGATTCATCCTAGGGATGCAAGGATGGTACAACATTCAAAAATCCATCAACATCATCCACCACATCAACAAAAAGAAGAACAAAAACCACATGATCATCCCCATAGATGCTGAAAAAGCATTTGACAAAATTCAGCATCCATTCATGATTAAAACTCTCAACAAAATGGGTATAGACAGCAAGTACCTCGACATCTTAAAGGCCATATATGACAAACCCACAGCTAACATCATACTTAACAGCAAGAAGCTGAAAGCTTTTCATCTAAGATCGGGAACAAGACAGGGATGTCCACTCTCTCCACTGTTATTCAACATAGTACTGAAGGTCCTAGCCACAACAATCAGACAAAACAAAGAAATACAAAGCATCCAGATTGGTAAAGAAGAAGTCAAATTGTCACTATTTGCAGATGACATGATATTGTTCATAAAAAACCCTAAAGACTCCACTCCAAAACTACCAGAACTAATATCTGAATTCAGCAAAGTGGCAGGATACAAAATTAACACACAGAAATCTGTTGCTCTCCTATACACTAACGATGAACTAACAGAAAGAGAAATCAGAACAACAATTCCATTCACAATTGCATCAAAAAGAATAAAATACCTAGGAATAAACCTAATGAAGGAAGTGAAAGACCTGTACTCTGAAAACTACAAGACATTCCTGAGAGAAATTAAAGAGGACACTAACAAATGGAAACTCATCCCATGCTCTTGGCTAGGAAGAATAAATATTGTCAAAATGGCTATACTACCTAAAGCAATATACAGATTCAATGCAGTCCCTATCAAAATACCAACAGCTTTCTTCAATGAACTGGAACAAATAATTCTAAAATTCATATGGAACCGAAAAAGACCCCGAATAGCCAAAGAAATCCTGAGAAGGAGGAATAAAACAGGGAGAATTACACTCCCTGACTTCAAGCTCTACTACAAAGCCACAGTAATCAAGACAATTTAGTACTGGCAAAAAAACAGACCCACAGACCAGTGGAACACAATAGAAAATCCAAACATTAACCCAAACATATACAGTCAATTACTATATGATAAAGGAGCCTTAGATATACAATGGGGAGATGCCAGCCTCTTCAGCAGCTGGTGTTGGCAAAACTGGACAGCTACATGTAAGAGAATGAAACTGGACTACTGTCTAGCCCCATACACAAAAGTAAAATCAAAATGGATCAAAGACCTGAATGTAAGTCATGAAACCATAAAACTCTTAGGAAAAAACATAGGCAAAAATCTCTTGGACATAAACATGAGCAACTTCTTCATGAACATATCTCCCCAGGCAAGGGAAACAAAAGTAAAAATGAACAACTGGGACTATATCAAGCTGAAAAGCTTCTGTACAGCAAAGGACACCATCAGTAGAACAAAAAGACATCCTGCAGTATGGGAGAATATATTCATAAATGACATATCTGATAAGGGGTTGACATCTAAAATATATAAAGAACTCATGCACCTCAACAAACAAAAAGCAAATAATCCAATTAAGATTTGGGAAGAGGACATGAATAGACACTTCTGCAAAGAAGAAATTCAGATGGCCAACAGGCACATGAAAAGATGCTCCACATCGCTAATCATCAGAGAAATGCAAATTAAAACCACAATGAGATATCACCTCACACCAATGAGGATGGCCAACATCCAAAACACAAACAACAACAAATGTTGGTGAGGATGTGGAGAAAAGGGAACCCTCCTACATTGCTGGTGGGAATGCAAATTAGTTCAACCATTGTGGAAAGCAGTATGGAGGTTCTTCAAAAAACTCAAAATAGAAATACCATTTGACCCAGGAATCCCACTCATAGGAATTTACCCTAAGAATGCAGAAGCCCAATTTGAAAAAGACAGATGCACCCCTATGTTTATCGCAGCACTATTTACAATAGCCAAGAAATGGAAGCAACCTAAGTGTCCATCAGTAGATGAATGGATAAAGAAGATGTGGTACATATACACAATGGAATAGTATTCAGCCTTAAGAAGAAAACAAATCCTACCATTTGCAACAACATGGATGGAGCTAGAGGGTATTATGCTCAGTGAAATAAGCCAAGTGGAGAAAGACAAATATCAAATGATTTCACTCATATGTGGAGTATAAGAACAAAGAAAAAAACTGAAGGAACAAAACAGCAGCAAACTTACAGAACCCAAGAACGGACTAACAGTTACCAAAGGGAAAGGAACTGAGGAGGATGGGTGGGAAGGGAGGGACAAGGGGGAAAACGGGGCAGTACGATTAGCAGACGTAATGTTGGGGGTGCTCGGGGAGGGCTGTACAACTCAGAGAAGACAAGTAATGATTCTATAGCATCTCACTATACTGATGGACAGTGACTGTAATGGGGTTGGGTGGGGGGGACCTGATGAAGGGGGCAGTTTAATAATCATAATATTGCACATGTAATTGTAGATTAATGATATCAAAATAAATTATAAAAAAAAGATATCCTTATAACCAAGCTCACAGTAAAAATTTGCCAATTATTGTTCACTAATATTTGCATGTATATTGGTATAACCATATAAGGTACAATATTTTAGCTAGACATTTTTTTGATGACTAAAATGACATACAAAGCTGAAGATATATAATATTAATTTTTTAATGTATATATAAAAAGTTTCTTAATTTAGTCAATGAGTATGCAACAAAATTGTTAGCAGCTCTCAAAAGGGCTCAGAACTTTAGTAGATAAAACATGTAATCTGATATTATTATTAACTAATCCATAAAGCACATAAACAAGGAAATAGGATTAGCATCCAAGACTAAAGGATAAAACAATAGTTTTATTTCAGCTACGTTAGTTCCACACTCTCTTAAAGTCTATTCAAAGAGCTTAGTTAACAAAAACAAAAAACAGTATGAACTCATTGAGGTTTACCTCCTGTCTTCCTGAGAGCAAATGATTACCAGACTGCTTTGCAAACTTTACAAAGAACTCTTTTCTCTCATTTCTACCCATCTGAAACATGGATTCTTCCTCTGTCCTAAATAATTCATCATCTCATTTCAAATTTATGACAATAAGGAACTCTTGGTATGAACAAACCTTTCTGTAATCTTTCCCTCTATTATTTTATTGAATAACTCATTTCAAGTATCTGATAATACTTAATTCTTAGCATAAACTTTTTAATCTTTCTCAATTCTATTGCATGACCAATAAAATGTTTTGATTTATACTTTATTACCAAGAAATGCAAACCTATCATGACAAATAAAAAGTTAATGTGTATGACTATGAGATTTTCTTTTTTCCAGACTCTGAACCAATTTGTAACAATACTCATGTAATATAGTCAAATAACAATATTCAAATCCCCTAATAATAAGCTATCAAAGCATTTAGAAAAATTTAATCTTTTTTCTAATGAGGCAACTTTGGCACCAGTTCAAATCTAAGCTCAGCTGGCACTGTGATTTTGAAAGGGATGAACTTCCTGCCACAGACCCATGTAGTTTTCTTTTAATACTATTATCTTCTAGTTTGTTAGCTGTAAAATTTACAAAACACTTCCATATCTAGTATCTCAAAACTTCCTGAGGATAAGAGAGAGCTACAGCATCTTCCAAAGGCTTATTTTGTCATAGTTAGTGTACTGGGACAGTTAAAAACGAAAAAAAAGAACAATGAATTCTACCTTGGAAGATCTCATGGTCTAATGGGGAAAATAAATGACCTCTGAAATGTGCTATAAGGAAATGGACAAGAAATTATTATTTCCCAGCAGTATGACAGCCCCAACATTCTCTCTGGGGATGGGGACACAGCAGTGCTCCAAAGAAGGAGATGACATGGAGCAGGCTTTTGAAGGGTGAGTAGGAGTTCTGACATAAATATGAGGTGAAGGAAAGAAAAAAGACATTCCCAGGTAGAGGAAACAACATACACAAACAGCTAGTGATGAAGCATTATTCCCATTTTAAAGATGAAGACGATAAGCTCAAAGGTAAGTGAGCTGCCTAAAGTCACATGAATAATTTAAAATGTATGATACACAATACAGGTCTTCTGATTCTAATCAGGTTTGTACACCAGGAAAAGCGAGTACATGTTAGACAAGAACATCAGATATGGATTCGTTTTTATTTCCTTTTCTACTCCCTCGTAAGAGATGATGGTCCATGTCTGACCCATCTCCTAGAAAGGGGGAGAAATATTCGAAGGGGATTTATTAAATTCCCAAATCAATCTTGTGAGATAAAGTATTTTTACTATACCCACTTTACATACAAGAATACAGAGGCACAGAAAGGTTAACAAAATTGTAAATAAAGCAAAGATTAAACCCAGATGACTAACCTATAAACTCAAACAATTAATCATATCCTCAGATCCTATTTTGCCAAATAACCCTAAGCTATTCTTCATCTGAAAATATCAGGGAGACCAAGTGAGCTTTTGGGACACATCATGATCCCACAGATCTCACACTGTACCACACATCTCACTCTTCACCCAAATTGTCAGATTTTGTTCCTCCCTTATCAATCTGGTCTCCCTTGAGCACATAAACCACTGCATAAAGTGGTGCATAAAGTGGCACAGACTCTTTCATCAATGTTTTTATAATCTGATTTAACTGGACGAGAGCAAACTTAACAGAAAACAGTAATCAAAAAGGATACCACAAAATAACAGCACTTAGTCTAAAGTACAAAGGAGAAAGCCCCAACCCCCCTCTTTTGCTGGGGGTGGAGGGGAGGAATGCAAAAGCGCTTCAAGAGCACTAGCATACCTGCCACTCACTGCACGTAAGTTCAGACCAAAGGATGGAGTCTGGTGTACACCCTTAATTTTCCTTTATCAAGAGTTAATTTGACAGCTCTAGGACAACCAACACCCCTTGAACATTAAGGAGGCAGGACATTTGGAACTGCTGTGGTTTCCTAGGGTACTAAAATGACCTAGGGAATTGGGAATCAGCGTGTAAGACAAAATATCGTTAGCAACACTGGATTTGCTAATGTGAACTGATTGCTTGAAAATGACCACAAATGGGTTTTCCATCTGTCCATCTGGGATTTTACCTTGTGAAGTATATGGGAAAATTAATAAATACTGTAATGAAACCCCTGAAGGTTGTGGACTATTATTTCCAGAACTTTAAAGATACAAATCAATCTATCCCTACTTTTTGCTGGTATGATTTGGAATTGAAGGGTCCAACCAAGTAAAGGAAAATGGACATTTCCTATTAGGTTCACTTTCAGCCCTATGGATCTCTAATTCTCCAGATCTGAGGCTCTCCATCAGCAGTTTGGAATCTGCCAGCACATCTCTAAGCTGGTGGGGACAGTCAAGCTTTCCTTAGGTCTCCCCGTATGATGGAAAAGAAGGCTGACATGGTTACCCTCCACCCTCAGATTGCTTAAATATCTTGTCAGAAACACCATTATCCCATTTCTGTGACATTAGTACCTGTTAAATGACTCTTCCAGGCTCCAAGCCCCAGCCCTGCAAAACCCACATGTCAGTTTCAGGGAAACAAAAAACAACATCTCTTCACATTGTAGTGAAGGTCAACCAACTCTGGATCACAACAGTTGAAAGAATGGGAAAGAAACAGCACTCAATGATCTGATAAACTGAGCAATCCCCCCAAAAAGACAACACTGAATTAGTTAACAGGCAATACTTGGGTTAAAGTGGTAATGTCATTCCCAGGGCCTAGATAATCAATCTCCAAGTCTGGGTAGTGGGGCTGCTCTAAGCATAGAAACAAAGTTGTGTTTTTTATTCATAGGCCCAAGTTCACTCACACTGATATCCCTTACTGTGGTATCTTTGCCATGCATGGAGCAGGTGAAAGTGCGGGGTAGCTAAGTCCTTCTGGAAACTGCCTAACCCTAAGTCTCAATTCCAAAACAGATGTGTCTGTAGTTCCATGACATGACCTGCAGCTATGCAAATCAGTAAGGCGCCAAAGGACAGTGCCTAGCATCAGGTGATACTAAAGTGTAAATGGGTAAAAATTTGGAAAATTAGATCAAGGGGGGAAAGTCTGGCCCATTTAATAGTTTTCCCAAATATTAGAGATATTCAAATACTAAGTATAAGACAATCTAAATTCTGAAGAGATTTTATACCCTAGAATGTTAGGAACTCAAATCTTAACAAGATCTACTTCTCTAGTGTCATTTTCCAGGTTTTAAGAACTGTAATCTCCTAATAGCTCGAGGACTACTTCTGGGAATAAAAAGGTGAAAAATGCAACATGTCTGTTTCTGAGGTTTAAGAAAATCCCAAATACTCGAAAAGGGGGAGGAACCTTAAAAGAGGAAAGTGGGAGAATCAAAACTCAATTAATAATATCACTATTCAGGAAGAGGGAAGTTTTACATCCTGTGCAATAAAGAGTACTGTTAGCCAGTTAATGCAATGCGATTTTCTTCATACAAAGTAATAAGTACTCCTCATAACTAAGGGTTATTTATATAAAATATGAAGTACGTTTCCAATCTAGGGATACTGAATAAAGAAAATAAAACTGATTTCGACGAAAACAAAACTCAGTTTTATCGATGTTATCTTACAAATAGGAAACAAAAAGTTTCTTCTGAATAAACTACTGTGAAAAATGGGCACTCTGACGCCAAAGAGTCATTTCTTAAAAATAAATGTCCAAACGACTGAACTCAAATGGTCTGTCTCTGGTAATGCTCAGAGCTTCTGAGCAAAGTTTGTAGTAAGTCAACTAGTATGTCTCGCTCACAACAGTAACACTTAAATGCACGAGAAGGAAAGGAATTAAGTGGGTTAAGTGAGGGCTGGATGACTGTGTTTTGAGACCTGCTCACCGGAAGCCACTACATCCTGCCTCAAGTCCCTGTCCGTCACGCCGTCTCTCGATTCAAGTCCCCACCGCAGCGGGGTGGGGCGAGTACAGGTGTCCGGCCCCGATCCCCTCCCGCGCGCTCACTCGCGTCCCTGGGCGCCCCGTTTCCTCCAGCTCCGGGCGCCTTTTTCAACCTCGCACAGGCTCGAAAGCCCAGGAAACAGGCAGCCCCCTCCTTTCGGGCCAGCCCCACTTCCCCGCCCTCCTCCTCCCCCTCCGGCCGCGCCTCCCGGTAATTACCGCTCGGCTCCCACCTCGGGGCCGCTCCCCGGCGCCGACAGCCGCCCGGAGGCCTGCGTCTGAGGGCGGCCGGAAGCTCCTCACGCCCCCGGCCCGGCCGCCCCCGTGTCCAGGCCGAGCCCCAGAGCCGAGCGCCTCACGCCTGCGCTGCCCCAGGAGCGCCCCCGCTCCCGGGCAGATCCCCTGCTCCTCACTCCCTCAGCACAGAGGCAGCCGCAGCCCACGCCGCGCCGTCGAGGCGACGCCTCCCCCGTGAGGGTCCTCCCCGCGCGCCTCGCCCGGCCCCGGCCCTTCCCGGCCCCGCGAACCCGGGCGCGCGCCGCCGCCTCCGCGCGCCCGCCGCCCCCTCAGCCCCCCGGCCGCCGCCGCTGCCGCGGTCTGGATCCCCTCAACCTGGTCCTCGCTTACAGATCTTGCCCCGCAGGCTCTGCAGCACGCGGACTTCGCGACTATCCTCGTTCCCAGCCTCGGGTTCTGCCGTCGCGGTCGCCGCCGGCGCCTCGTAAGAAGCCGCAGCAGCAGCAGCAGCCGCCGCCGCCGCCGCCATGGTGCCGCCCGGCCCGTGCCGCAGCCCCGCCGCCTGCGTAGCCGGTGAGGCGGAGCCCAGCGGCAGCCTAGGCTGGGGCGAGCCGCGCTCCTGGCCCCGCCCCCGGGCATCGGCCCGGCTCGCCCCGCCCCCGCCCCACCCGGGCCCCACAGTCGCCGCCCCGCCTCCGCGAACCCGGGCGGCCCGGAGGCGAACCGAGCTCCTGACTTTCCTCTTCTTTGCGGCCTAAAAGCCCAGGCGCTCGCCAAGTGTAGCTTCAAGTGTGGCTCTGAGCAGCCTTGAAACCCCAGTGAGAGAATACCCCGGGTCTCCCGAAATCCCCGAATCCGCTTGGGGGTTAATTTAAACTCCCCCCAACAAACGACTTCCACATGCTCTGATGCTCAAGGGAACTCCCTGTGAACAGAAAAGAAAATGGAATTTGACAGTTCAGTGCGCCTCAAAACTACCTTGTTCAAAAGGAACCAAGAGGTGTATTAGAGACTCCCCCAATAATGTCCATGTGCCCTCTACCCCAATCCACACAACACACACACAAATCCTTACTTTTAAGAACACTGGTTGCTCTGAGAAAGCTGGTTCAATAAGGGACTCTCCCCGCCCCATAAGTGGGCTTGTGAAAATGTTGATTGACACTAGGATATTGGTAAATCTTTCACGAGTTGTTAGCTCTGTTCAAGGGAACTCTTTACAGTGAGTAAACTGCATGAATAATACCCTGGTATGTGATGAGGAAGATGATTTCCTGGTCTTGAGGTTATTACCTGCACTGCCCTAAGAAAAAACTGTGACTGAATAGGGCAGGGTCGTTGTTTACCTGGGCAACAAAAGGAATCAGTCGGTCTGTGAACAAATATTTTTGGAGGGTCAGAGATAGCCTCACAGACCCCACAAGGGTCAAGGTGAAGAGAGCCCCAGCCCTCCAGCAGCCCAGTCTGGGGGACACCAGGAAAAGAAGAGAGGCACTGAGACGAGTGGGGACTCAGGGAAGGCCTTCCTGGGGATGGCACGGTGAACTGAAGACAAAGGGGGAAAGGTGGAAATGCGGAAGGAGTGGAACCCCTTGAGCAGAGGCTGAGCAGCCAGAGGGAATGGCATTAGTATGTGCCTGTAACTGAGGAGTGAGGCTACCGGGTCTGTGTGTGTTGGTGGTGACCTGGGTGTGGTTTTCACATTTTGGAAAAAGTGAACGTACCTCCTCTTATTTGGATGTTTTGCTGTCATTTCAAACAGTAAATTTCAAAACTTAATTCCTTACCTTCCTTTCCAAAGCCGAGTTCACAGTCATATTCTGGTATCGGGGCTAGAACAGTCGAGTCTTTAAAATCCCTTGTCCTCATACTGTTTGCAGTTGCCACATCCTTCTGATTCTGCTGAACTCTGTTTTCTCTCTTCCTTCCTTTCCATTCCCTGTCATTGTCCTTGTTCAGTTCATCCTTAGTTGAGCAGTTTTAACGTGTTATAGTTTTTTTTGTTTTTTGTTTTTAAAAAGGCATGAGCTTATGAGACAGACTTAGGTTGGAGTCTGAGTCTACTTTTGCATGTGTGATTTATGCAAGTTCCTCAGCCTTTTGGAACCTGTTTTTTTTAACAGTAAAATGGGAATGCTGCATTTACTCTTCCTTCTTCAAAGGGTTATTTTTGGAATTAAGTACTTATTGAGAGCTAGGCACATAGTAGGATTAACTCAGTAAACGTTGCCTCATGCTCTTGACTGGAACTCTTATCATAGGTCTCCCATCCCTCTCATTCCTCCTACAGAAATTAATCTCCCTAAAGCAAAAATTGGAGTTTGTCACTTGTTTGCTCAAAAAAAACATCAATGGCTTCATTCATCCATTCAACTGAGGAGCAAACTACACTACAGGTCATGAAGAGTGCTAGAAATGACTAAAGAATAAAGTTCAAATTCCTCAGGCAAGTGTTCAGCGTTGGGACTGGACCCAGCCTACCTAACTCTTCTTATCTCCAGCTACACGAGCCACTTTGCCCACCAGCTTGATTTAACAGCGTGACCTTCCTTTTTGCCTGGCCAAATGCTACCCCATCTATCTATCTCTTCTCTCACAAACAGAGGTTTTTATTTGTACCTTTTGGTGCCATTGATCACTTTGTACATGATATTATGTACCTTTGTACTTGTTTATCTTTTCTCTTAGATTTGCTTTTTTAACTCCCTCAATAAATACCTATTGAATGAATGGATTAAATCATATTAACTCACTCACTTACTCTACTGTGCAGACTTGAAGTTTTCTGTTTTGAAAATTTAGATTCACATTTGTTATTCATTATCATACCTGTCCAAATGGTTAACATAGGTATCATAAACTTTAATAACATATCATATATTTTGACATTAAAAACTAGTTCTTCAAGGTTTGTTGTTTTCCTTAAAACAGCAATATCTGTACCAGTTTCTCCTGATTTCCCTTCTTTTTCATTACCTTAGCCGCAAGACCATAACTATTATTAAATTGTTACAAAAGGTATGAAAACAATTTTAAATGAAGTGACAAAAAGGGAAGTCTCAATCAATGGATCAATGACCAAAAAAAAACAGAGATCAAGCAATATATGGAGACAAATGACAACAATATTTCAACACCGCAAAATCTGTGGGACGCAGTGAAGGCCGTGCTAAGACGGAAATATATTGCAATACAGGCCTACCGCAGGAAAGAAGAACAATCCCAAATGAACAGTCTAAACTCACAATTAATGAAACTAGAAAAGGAAGAACAAGTGAGGCCCAAAGTCAGTAGAAGGAGGGACATAATAAAGATTAAAACAAAAATAAATAAATTTAGAAGAATAAAACAATAGAATCAATGAAAGCAGGAGCTGGTTCTTTGAGAAAATAAACAAAATAGACAAACCCCTAGCCAGACTTATCAAGAGAAAAAGAGAGTCTAAACACATAAACAGATTGAGAAATGAGAAAGGAAAAATCACTACGGACACTACAGAAATACAAAGAATTATGACAGAATACTATGAAAAATTATATGGTAACAAACTGGATAACCTATAAGATATGGAAACTTTCTAGAAAAATACAACCTTCCAAGGCTGACCCAGGAAGAAACAGAAAATCTGAATAGACCAATTACTAGCAAAGAAATTGAATTGGTAATCAAAAAACTACCCAAGAACAAAACACCTGGACCAGATGGTTTCACTGCTGAATTTTATCAAACATTTAGTGAAGACCTAATACCCATTCTCCTTAAAGTTTTCCAAAAAGTAGAAGAGGAGGGAATCCTCCCAAACTCATTCTATGAGGCCAACATCACTCTAATACCAAAAACAGGCAAAGACACCACAAGAAAAGAAAATTACACACCAATATCCTTGATGAACATAGATGCAAAAATACTCAACAAAATATTAGCAAACTGAATTCAAAAATACATCAAGAGGATAATACACCATGATCAAGAGGGATTCATCTCAGGGATGCAAGGATGGTATAACATTCGAAAATCCATCAACATCATCCACTACATCAACAAAAAGAAGGACAAAAACCACATGATCATCTCCATAGATGCTGAAAAAGCATTCGACAAAATTCAGCATCCATTCATGATAAAAACCCTCAATAAAATGGGTGTAGAGGGCAAGTACCTCAACATAATAAAGGCCATATATGACAAACCCACAGCCAATATTATACGTAACAGCGAGAAGCTGAAAGCTTTTCCTTTAAGATCAGGAACAAGACAAGGATGCCCACTCCCCCCACTTTTATTCAACCTATTCTAGATGTCCTAGCCACGGCAATCAGACAACACAAAGAAATAAAAGGCAACCAGATTGGTAAGGAAGAAGTCAAACTCTCCCTGTTTGCAGATGACATAATATTGTACACAAAAAACCCCCCTGAAGAATCCACTCCAAAACTACTAGATTTAATATCTGAATTCAGCAAAGTTGCAGGATACAAAATGAATACACAGAAATCTGTTGCATTCCTATACATTAACGATAAACTAGCAGAAAGAGAAATCAGGAAAACAATTCCATTCACAATTGCATCCAAAAGAATAAAATACCTAGGAATAAACCTAACCAAGGAAGTAGAAAGGCTTATACTCTGAAAACTACAAGACACTCATGAGAGAAAGTAAAAGAAGATACCAATAAATGGAAACACATCCTGAGCTCATGGACAGGAAGAACTAATATTTTCAAAATGGCCATCCTGCCTAAAGCAATCTACAGATTCAATGCAATCCCTATCAAAATACCAACAACATTCTTCAATGAACTAGAGCAAATCGTTCTAAAATTCATATGGAACCACAAAAGACCCCGAATAGCCAAAACAATCCTGAGAAGGAAGAATAAAGTGGGGGGAGTTATACTCCCCGACTTCAAGCTCTACTACAAAGCTACAGTAATCAAGACAATTTGGTACTCGCACAAGAACAGACCCATAGACCAGTGGAACAGACCAGAGAGCCCAGATATAAACCCAAGCATATATGGTCAATTAATATACAATAAAGGAGCCATGGATATACAATGTGGAAATGACAGCCTCTTCAACAGCTGGTGTTGGCAAAACTGGACAGCTACATGTAAGAGAATGAAACTGGATTACTGTCTAACTCCATGCACAAAAGTAAACTCAAAATGGATCAAAGACCTGAATGTAAGTCATGACACCATAAAACTCTTAGAAAAAAACATAGGCAAAAATCTCTTGACATAAAGATGAGCAACTTTTTCATGAACATATCTCCCCGGGCAAGAGAAACAAAAGCAAAAATAAACTAGTTGGACTATATCAAGCTGAAAAGCTTCTGTACAGCAAAGGACACCATCAATAGAACAAAAAGAAATCCTACAGTGTGGGAGAATATATTCATACCCAATAAGGAGTTGACATACAAATTATATAAAGAGCTCATGCACCTCCACAAACAAAAAGTAAATAAGCCAATTAAAAAATGGGCAGAGGAGCTGAATAGACACTTCTCCAAAGGAGAAATTCAGATGGCCAACAGGCACATGAAAGGATGCTCCACATCCCTAATCATCAAATAAATGCAAATTAAAACCACAATAAGATATCTCACATCAGTTAGGATGGCCGCCATCCAAAAGACAAACAACAACAAATTTTGGCGACAATGTGGAGGAAGGGGAACCCTCCTACACTGCTGGTGGGAATGTAAATTAGTTCAACTATTGTGGAAAGCAGTCTGGAGGTTCCTCAAAAAACTCAAAATAGAAATACCATTTGACCCAGGAATTCCACTCTTAGGAATTTACCCTAAGAATTCAGCAGCGCAGTTTGAAAAAGACATATGCACCCCTATGTTTATCGCAGCACTATTTACAACAGCCAAGAAATGGAAGCAACCTAAGTGTCCATCAGTAGATGAATGGATAAAGAAGATGTGGTATATATACACAATGGAATATTATTCAGCCATAAGAAAACAAATGCTACCATTTGCAACAACATGGATGGAGCTAGAGGGTATTATGCTCAGTGAAATAAGCCAGGAGGAGAAAGACAAGTATCAAATGATTTCAGTCATCTGTGTAGTATAAGAACAAAGCAAAAACTGAAGGAACAAAACAGCAGCAGACTCACAGAACCCAAGAATGGACTACAGTTACCAAAGGGAAAGGGACTGGGGAAGACCAGTGGGAAGGGAGGGTTAAGGGGAATAAGGGGCATTACGATTAGCGCTTATAATAGGGGCGGGGGGACACGAGGAAGACAGTACAGCACAGAGAAGACAAGTAGTTATTGTATAGCATCTTACTGCACTGATGGACACTGACTGCAATGGGGTGTGTGGTGGGGACTTGATACTAGGGGGAGACTAGTAACCATGATGTTGCTCATGTAATTGTACATTAATAATAGCAAAATAAAAAGAAAAGTGAAGTCTCTTTTTATTTTCTTCCTGTCTTCTTGTCACAGATTTCAGATTACCACACTGTTTAGCTAAAACTCAGAAACTCCATTTTTCCTTCATCCAAAATCATTCCTAATTCTGAATAAACATTTAAGGACATAAATATTATTTCACAAATAACTGGCCTGCTTTGCAGAGACATTAGCAGAGTCAATGTTTCCTTTATGTAAAATATTTGGGAATTAAAATTTTGTCAAGGCTAATAAGATTTAATACACTTACAAATATAATCATAGGAAGGCTGTACATCTCCCTCTCTTTATTGCCCTTGCATTGTGTTTTAAATTCCTCTAGAGTTCCTCTCATTTCTTCATGATATTTAGTAACTGGAACAATATTGCATCATGCAGAAACTTGCACGTCACTTCCTTCCTCAAATCATTAATGAATGTGTTCAAAGCCAGCACTCCTGCCTCTCCCCCTCCCTTCTGCTGAGCAGCCATTCACAGCTATGTCTTCTCCTGTTTCTTCGCCAGTCTTTAACCCATTCAGTCATTTTCGCCTATAAACTGGCTTGCTTCGCAGTGGCTGCAGTAGGAAAACTGTATTGCCTGTTAGTAAAAATATGTCCTGCAGCTAGAAACTAATTCCAGAACTTGTCAGTTATACCACACTGTCTTGAATCAGTGCCCACCAACATATAACATAACAATATAATGTATATCTCCCAGTCCTGAGTTTATTCTTTTCTTTCTAATGAGTTGGGGAAGAGAAATGTGCTTGTTTTTTAATATTTAAACTTAGATCATGTTCATAGGGCTGTATGTTCATGAGGCAGAACTATTTCTGGTGACCTGAGTGGGAAGGTAAATTCTTGTGGTCATAGTTGATTTAATTTCCCCGTTCATCTCATAAGAGTACAGTTTGTATATCAAGCATTATGCATTGTACAAACAGTCTTTAAATCCAGAGATTTTCTTTTTGATAAATTTGGAGCGGTGGAAAGTGAAGCAAGACCTTAAACATTCAGAGTATTTTGCAGAATGCTCAAAATATACTTTTAACATTTTACAGTAAGATCGATCAGGGCCATGACAAGGATGCATCCAAAAATGTGGACACATTTTATTCTAAAGATTCCAGTTCGTTCATTAAAAGTATTTTCAAATTTTCTCTGCTCCTGGGGGAGGACACCAAGGCCTGAGTGTTGGAGCACCAACATCATAAGGGACCGTCTATGCCCTAGACCAGTCTGACTTCAGTTATTTTCCAGCCTCCCTCCTTTGAATTTGATGCATATCCACTTGATGGCACTTTTCTTGTCATTTCAGACAGACAAAACAATGGGTTTGAAAAGAAAATTGGGAAAGTTAGTCAATATGCACTTGTTTCATCTGCTACTCTGTACTCAGCAAATCACCTGGGCAAATTGCTCATTCACCATGAACCCTGAAGACATGCTCCGTCCAGTTGGAAAGAACCAGGCCAGAAGACCTGAGGCCATGGCCCAGCTGATTTTCATGTTCTGAAGACATCCCTGTCCCTCACCTGGCTGGCATGCTCTGGAGTTTGCATCTCCAGCTGTCAGTGAGGAAAGATGGGTCAGGAGACCCACCTGGATGTACTCATGGTAGGTTAGAGATCAATGTGCCACCTCACAGTCCCCTCCCCAGGGCCATGGAAAGACAATGGAGTCGTGGATGGGCAGATGATATCCTTGTGTTCTTCCAACCTCTGAGGAAGGAGAAAGGAAACTTGGGTAGAATTGGAAAGGAGCTGGCTACAGAGCTGGCCCAAAGCCCCCTCTTGCAGTAAAGTTCAAGTTGGGGAAAACATCAGTAAGGAGAGAGATTCAGCAATACAGGTCTAAGAGGAACTTCTCTGAAAAGTATCTCTACCTTCTGGGGAAAAAAAAAAGGAACTAATAGTATATTGAGTGTTTACTCTGTGTCAGTCTCTTCATGTAGACTCATACAGGTTGATATTATTGTTGTTTATTATTGTTTTTATATGTGTGTTACGCCTGTTTTATAAATGATGTCTCTGAGCACAGAAAGGTTAAAGGCTCCCACAGGTCAGGCGGCTAGTAAATGGGTACCTGGCATTTGAACTGACGTGGCGTGACTGCAGCATACATCCTAATCACACCACCCTGATGCCATCCTGGGAAGATCCATCTCCTACTGGGCAGTTTTATGAGTGGTGAGTGTTAGGAGAGCCCAGTTCTGAGAAGTAGTACTGCTCCTGATGGTGACAGCAACCTCTGAGCATTCCCAGGGTATTTTGGAGGTGAAAAGCCAGTTGGGAGTTTAGCTCAAAAAACAGCAAACCTGGCTCCGGAAGGGAACTATAGGAGAATCTTATTTGAGCAAAGAAAGCACAGGTTGTCCCTGGAGACAAAAAGGACTCCAGAAGGAAGGGACCTGCCTGGAGAAGCAGGGCAGCTGGAAGGAGGAGCAGCCAGTGATTCCTGCTCTAGCTATTTTATTGCATAAGCAGAATTCTGTGGGTACAAAACAAAACAACTGTATTTCCCCCTCCAAATCCTTTTTCTCCCTGCTTTGGGTGAAGCCTCATGCAGGTTCCACTTCTTGTTCAGTCACTTTTAATTATTGTAAAAGAACCCCTCCTGTGTCAGTGATTTAAGTGTCCAGAATAATAATCAAAACTTCCTCTCTTCCCTGATTCAGATGTGCCCCAGTCTGGGAGGTTTACAGAGAGAGGGAGGGTGAGATTGACTTCTTGCCTTTTTCCTGGGCTCCGTCTGCGTTTGCTGAGGTTACTGACTCTTCAGGGAGGCATGGCAGTGGGGTAGGCAGGGCCCAGGAGAGGAGGGGTTGGGGGATGACACAGTCTTCAATGACTTGTCCTGGCATGATCCAGCATTGCTGCTCTCTGACCTTGACGATGCTCGGAGCAGCCTCTTTCTTTCATGGACTGCTTATGTGGGTTTCCCAAAGGGTCTCTGTTTTGAACCTCAATTCTGACCATGCCTCCCCCAGCCAGCAGCTGACAGCTCCAAACACTTGGCTCCTAGACTTTCTCAGGCCAGCCCTCTGCTGGCCAGTCCATCCGCTCTTCCCCTTTTGGATGAAGCCCTTTAAATGATATCTCCGGGTCAGTCCCTCCTGGGAATCACAGCACTCTCTGTGGAAGGGAGGCTCCTTCCCAAGGCGTTGCCCTTTTTCGTCCTCCTTTTCTTTCACTCCTGCTCTGCTTTCACCCATTCTGCTGCCATAGGGCAGTAGCCTCAGTTTTTTGCCTTAGATTTTTCAGGCCTGTCACAATCTACTCTGAGGGGTCCCTTAGAGGTCACTTTCGCTTGTCCTGATAAGCAGAAACACCCTCTGGGCCTTTGCTTGTGAGAAGGGCATGGAGAAATGCCACAGCATGGTAACAGCCTTTTCCCGAAGACTTTTCTACCCTTTTCCTGTTATAGGCCAGAGTGGGGAGATGGCTAAAGCTGGCCCACAGATCAGGTCTCCCAAATGCTTTCACATCCTGCATAGGTGGTCTAGTGTCTCATATTAGGGCATGAGGAGGCACCCATAGTGCTGTCCTGTCACACCAGGGAAGTGGGAACAGAAAGGCTGACCCTGCCACATATTACCCCCAAGCAGCAGAAGAAAGTAACAGACCTTTAAGGACACTGGCTGGGGAAGGCTGCCCAGCTCTTAGAAGGGACTGGCCCAGAGACCCTCTCTGACTTCCTGAAAGGAGGCTAGTCTGAGAGGTGAGGCACAAGGGATGATGGGGTTGATGTGGCTGGAAACCTGAGATTGACCCAGCAGGGTCTCAAAGCTGAGGTCACTCCTGAGGGGCCCCGGTTCCGGGTATCTCATCCCCAGGACTCATGACGCCTCAGAATCTGAATGATTCGCTGTTCCTGGAGAAGGCAGAGTGGATGACCTGGCCTAGTATATGTCTTCTGGGGCAGGAGTGGGGTGGGGGGCTGGTGAGTCTGGAAAAGATACCAGGGAGGGAGAGTGAAGGTTAGATGACCTGAACTCAGGAGGTAAATTCATCGGACTCACTCTCCAGGAATGGAGGAGGAATGCTAACCTTTATAAAATACAAAATTCACTGAACAACAGTAACCACAAACACCTGCATCTAATTTAAGTCTAAAAATGTATTCTTTGGAAGAACTTTTTTTTAGATAAAATTTTAGGCTTATATATAACCTTTACCCAATTCTCCAAATGTTGACATTTAAAAATATTTGCTCTTTTGCTTTGCCATCCTCTCTCTTACCCTGTCTCTGCTCCAGAACCATTTGAGAATATGTAGCCCCTCTACCCCTAAATACTTCAGTATATATTTCCTAAAATACAAGAGTTCTCTTAAGTGACCTAGTACAATGATCAAAATCAGGAAATTAACATTGATACAATATGTTAGTTAATCTATAAACTTTATTAGCTAATCTATAGACTTTATTGCACAATTGTCCCAATAATGATTTTTATGGAAAAAAGAAAGCCCTGGATTACGAGTTGCATTCACCTGGTGTGTATCTTTACTTTGTTTTAATCTGGGACAGTTCTTCAGTTTTCCCTTGTCTTTCACAAGCTTGATATTTTGGATCAGTGCAGGCCAGTTATTTTGCAGAATGTCCCTCAATTTGTATTATGCCCTTTCGGCAGGAATACAAAGTAAACAATGCTAAGTTCTCAGTTCATTGTATCAGGAAGCTCCCGGAGAAATATCTATTTCATTATTGGTGAAGTTAACTTCAATCCTTTGTTTAAGGTGGTATCAGCCAGGTTTGTCCTCTGTGAAAGTCACTATGTTCCCATGTAATTAATAAGTATCTTGTGGGTGATACTAGAGTCTGAAGAAGTGAACTTATTTTTCTTCCCTAACATGTTCCTCCCTGCATATTCTACTTGGATGAATTGCATCGTCACCTCTCCAGCTGCCCAAGTCAGAAACCGTCACTCTTTCCTCCTCCTTGTTTTTCATGTTTAGTAACCAAATCCTGTAGATTCTGCCCTTCTATTGTCTTTAAAATTGATCTTCTTCCCATATCTACTGCTATTGATTGGCTCAGCATCACATCTTCTTTCCCTTGAGTCACAGACACCACCTAAGTAGGCTGTCTACTTCCTGTCTACTCTTCTCCCCACCCTGCCCTCTTTGCCACCAGAGTTGTCTTTCAAAAATGCAGTTCTGCATTTTCCTACCTAAAAACCTTTAATGAAGAAGCTGCAAACTGGAGGTTTTCAGGCATTGATGAGGACCACATGACACATGTTATAACTCTGTGGCCAGCTTGAGCGGCCATAACAAAATACTACAGACTGGGGGCTTAAACAACAGACATTTATTTTCTCACAGTTCTGGAGGCCAGAAGTCCATGATCAAGGTTCTGGCTAATTAAATTTCTGCTAAGTGTTTCTTCCTGGACTTCAGATGGTGCCTTTTCGTGGTGTCCTCACATGGCCTTTCTTTGACCTATGCAAGAGAAAGAGAGAGAGAGAGAGACAGGCTCTCTGCTATCTCTTCTTTTAAGGGCACTAATTTTACTGGATCAGGACCTCTCTCTTATGAGCTCATTTAACTTAATAACTTCCTTCAAGGCCCCATCTCCAAATAGAGTCACACTGCCAGTTTGACATTCAACATATGAATCGGAGGGGACACAGACATTCATTCCATAATAAGCTCCTGTGCCTCCCATTCTCGCACCCGTAGCACACAGCCAATCAATCACAGCACTCCTTCCTACTGAATTTGAATGACCTTCCAAACAGTGTATCCAGCCTTCTAAAGGTCAAAGTCTGCTTTGAAACTAGGATACATACATGTGACTTAGTATTCCCCAGGGAGCAATAGCCATGAGAGACTTAAATTCAGAGGAGAGAAATACGAGAAAGAAATAATTTGCTGGTGAAGGTGGCAAGGCAGAGCAGAGAAACCTCAGGTTGTAGAGGCAGAGGCCCCAGCCGCCGAATCCTGTGCAAACCCCATTGCCTGCATGTGTCGACCAGAGGTGTGATTTGGGTGTTGCTGTTGGATGAAAAACTTTCCAATTTGACTCTTTGACTCTCCAAGAGATTCTTAGTAACCAAGTACCTGAAATGGTTTCATTTCTTCCTTAAACCAGCTAGAATGGGTTCTATTGTTTCAAGAACAGATACAGCTGATACATTCCTGCACTTCATGTGCTGGTGTGCTGAGCTCTTTGCAGTTCTCTAAATGTGCCAGGTGGTTCTGTGCGGATCTGCTGTACTCAGGCTGCTTCCCTTCGTCCAAGATTCCCTCAGAGCCCATTCCCCATCATACCAGTTTAGGAGGCTTTTGGCTATAAGTAACAGGAAAATTGTCAGAAAATTGTTTAAAAAATTATAACTTATTTTGTCCATATAAAAGAAGTCCTATGTGTCCTCCAAAAATTAAAAATAAAATTACATTATCTCGCAATTCCACTTCTGGATATATACCAAAAAGAAACAAAAGTAGGGTCTCAAAGAGATTTATACACCCATGTTCATTGCAGCATTATTCACAACAGTCAAAAGGTGGTAGCAACCCAAGTGTCCACTGACAGGTGAATAGGTAAGCAAAGTGTGGTAAGACAGTAATGGACTATGACCCAGCCTTCAAAAGGAAGGGAGTTTGGGCACATGCCACAACATGGCTGAACCTTGAGGACATTGTGCTAAGCGAAATAAACCAGTCACAAAAAGACAATACTATATGATTCGATCTTTATGAGGTACCAGGAGTAGTCAAAATCCTAGAGGTGGAGAATGGAACAGTAGTTTCCAGGGGCTGAGTGTAGAGAGGAATGGAGAGCTATTGTTTCGTGAGAACAGAGTTTCAGTTTTGCAAGATGAAAGGAGTTCTGAAGATAGGTAGTGGTGGTGATTGCAGAACAACATAAATGTACTTACTACCATCGAATTGTGCACTTAAAAATAGCTAAGATGGTGACATTTATGTTATGTATATTTCATCACAATAAAAAAAAATGAGGGGAAAGTCCTAAGGTACCAGCTCCAAGGATGATTTTATCAACTAAACAATGGCAAAGTTCTAGGTTAGGTGCTTTGCAATTCTCTTGGCTTTGACTTCGTGGTCAAGAGATGACTGCTGAGGCTTCAAACATTTCGATATACAGGGAGGATTTTTTCCTCAAATAACTTTTTTTTTTTAATAAGAGAGGAAAACTCTTCCCAGAGAGCTTTCCTGGAAGTCACGTCCCCTCCCCACCCATCACACCATTTCCTCCCCACCCTACCAGGTATCTTCTCCTTAAATCTCATTCACAATCATGATGAATGTGTAATTATCTCAGCCCGCTCAACATTAATACCCCGGGATCTGGAGACAGACTCTTCTTGCCAAAATGCATTGCTCCGTGAGACCTGAGATTGGAACCACACTACTGTTCTCTGGTGAGAAAGAAAGGAGAGAAATAACCACAGAGTAGGCAGCTACTTCTGCCCACCATACCAACATACCTACTTATCTTTCAATAATAAGTGCAACTGAAAATATTTCAACACATGTAATACCTGAGGTTCCCTCCCCATAGAACTGGCCGGTCCTTCCTTTGTGCCACTACAGTGCCCTGTGTCTCCATTCGCTGTAATGCTTATAACACATTTACTATTCTTATTTGTTCACCTTGGATGTAAGATTCTCAAAGACTGGACAGTATTTTATTTTCTTTGCCTCTCTAGTACATAGAAAATAGAGCATAGAGGCACTTACTAAATTTTGTTGAACAATGAATGAATGAGCAAATGAATGAAATGGCCTGTTCAGAGAAGCTGCCAAAAATGAGCTCGGAGTTCTGAATTTAAAACCTGCAAGGGAAACCAGAGCAGACTGCATAAACATGCTAGGCTTAGCCTGGGCTTTGCAGAAAGTTTAGGTGCAGAGAAAAGGCAACATCTCTGAAGTCAGATGAGGAAAGAGAAAGGGAAGGAGGCAAGGTCTGGGTTTGCAATCCTCCCCATGGGCTGGGGTTGTGTGTGTCATAAGCAGCTCATTGTTGGCAGAGATAGCTAAGGAGAGCATAAGCTCATGGGTCATGAACTGCTGTCTAGTAGTGACGTAGCTGTAAACATCTTCAGTTTTTTGTGGGTTGTAGTAAAAGCTGGAAAAACTGATTTCAAAGTTGCAAGTTGTCTTCCTACTTGTTATTATGATCAAATCTCTAGACAGCCATGTCAGCCTTCAGGACTACACATGAAGTCCTCTTAACATCATTAACCCAAAATTCTTATGTTGCCTCCATCTTCCACTTGCCCCCAAAATTCAACCTCTCCCCAGTTACTTATTTTCAAGAGTGCCCAAGGGGTCAGTTAGACTCACCGTTGGCAGAGTGGGGGTTGCTGGGTTTGTGTTGTTCTTCTTTACTGCTCTGGCTTCCCTTTGTTACTGTGTCTACTCAGGAAGTAGTTCGGGGACTCTCAGTAGTGTCTGCTGTGGCGATGTTAAGGCCCAAGCTAAGAACGCTGTCCTTCCAGATATCAGCAAAGCTGGCGAGAGTGGCCATCTCTCCAATCCTAGGCCCCAGTGCAGTATCACTTGGGCTCACAATCTCTCAAAATCAGCTCTTAGCTCTGGTTCTCATCTCTTTCCCCATCAGGGCTCCAACTAATATAAGATGCCAGGCTGGAAACAGGAGACCTTTATATTATGGTTAACTCAAAAGATATTACCTACCTCCTTTTCCCTTGCTGCTTCCACTGTAGAGATCAGTAAAGCTAAATACTGCTTTTTCAGCCTCCCTGACAGTTAGGGTTAGTTATATGACCCAATGAGATATAAGAGGGGTGCTCTTTGGGCTTTCAGAAGGCTTTTACTTTTCCTGATAGGAGGGACAGACGAGGCTGCCACCACCCCTTCTCCCAGTGGCCCCCTGCTTTCTTTCTTTCTTCACTGAACATGGACACAATGCCTGGAAATGCAACAGCTGTCGTACAACCATGACAAAAAGGCCAAGAAAATTCCTGTCCTTAAAATCTTTAAGCCTCTGCACCAGCTTTAGACTGAATTCCTCCAGGCTTCTTGGTATGAGAGAAAAAATAGATGCCTATCTGCTTAAGGTATCATTTGTCACTTATCAAAGCCAAAACCATGATCCTGTTACAAGTTTGACTTTTGCACATAATGTGCTGGTACTATGAAATCATTTCTTATGGTTGAACTTGTTCATTCATAAATCACCTGATGGACAATGCTCTTGATTGCTTACTTGGTGGCCCTGCACGCCACCTGCTGCTACTGGAGGAAGGAGGCAGGTCTCCAGCAAAGTGGTGGAGGCAACTAAAGGCAGTTACTTTTGGTGACATCAGTAGCGGGACCAGTCCTGGTGGCTCGCCCTCTGACACTGTGTCCTGTCTCTGAGTTCTTGGTCTCTCCTCCAGAGAAAGGTAGAGGTCAAGAACAGCTCAGTCCTATGCCCTGGCCCTTGCCATTGTGGAAGGGAAGATTCCTGAATAGGCGGTTGGTAGCCTTCTCCTAGGCAGCTACTTCTTGCATTCAGTCTAAAAGAAGATGAGATCAGGAATGTAATGAGAGAATGAAAAGGGTTTATATATATATCCCCTTATAACGTGTATAAGGATAGTATCTTTGTTGTTTAGATTGTATTTTATCTAGTTCTGAAGACTTTGGCATTTATTTCGTGAAACTGTTTCTTCTGTAGGACTAAATTCCAGAGAAAGGACATGGGTATACAGCCACAAAACAAAGAGGACATTCTGATAAGTTGGTGACCTATTTGAAATAATTGAATCAAAACAGTCACCAAAAGGTAAGAGCTCTAGCTTGTGGCATCACTGTTCCAAGCCAAGGAAGGTGGCCCTTAGGAGTGAACTCCGGGGTCATCGGTGCAGAGAGATGGAGAGGGGGCCAGGGAGAATGGAATCAAAAGCCGAAGGCATTAAACACAGCATTTGGATGGAGAGTCAAATACACCATGGCCTCCAACACCCATATCCCAAATAATGTTTCTTAGGAGATGTTTAATCTGCAACCACACAAAACAAATTTATCAGTACCTCAGTGAAATCATCAGAAGCAGTAGGATAGGAGGAGGGCTGGATTCTGAGGATTCTCCAGTAGTGAGCAAAAGATAGAAAGTAACCGTGTTTGCCCATATTGATCACATCTTAAATGTGATGGCTATTTTATTTGGTGTGTTAGTTTCATGTATTTTACTTTGAGAATAAAAATATTGATGAGGGTTATTCACGAGTTTTCTAGAAACCTCTAAATTCAACCGTGTTTTCCCACAGGGTCTGGAATTCTTCAATAGGATTCTCCTATCCTACAGATTTTTAGGACCTCAGATTTTATGATTTGGCAAATATTACTGTATGTATTTAGTGCTGTTTAAGAATTCATGTCACAAACTTGAAAAAAATGTTTAAAATGATACAAGCTGCCCTTCATTTAGTCTTCGCAAAGAGAAAATGTAAAAAAAAAACCCTGTTTCTTCCTCCATTTTTCAATATCAGGGTTTCTCAGCCACGACCCCTGGTATTTTGGCTGAGATAATTCTCTGCTGTTGGGGCTGTTCTGTGCATCGTGAGGTATTTAGCAGCATGCCTGTATCCACTAGATGCCACTATTGAAATGGACTCCCAATATGACCAAATATTCTCTGGGATACAAAACCAGCCCCCAGTTGAGAACCCCTGCTCTGTGGTACTGCATCTCCTGTGTAATGGCAAGGTCACTGTGCCTGTAAGCCCGTCAAAACTGAGAGCCATGTGAATCAGACCCTGAGTGGGTGGGATTCAAAGAAGCAAAGTCCTGAAAAGAATTCTACTCTTAATCTCAAGGAATATAAATAAGACCCAAGGACATAATCTAGAGCAGCTCTTATCAAATACCTTTCCTCTTCTCTCATACCCAACCATTCTATTCCTCCCGTTCTTTCCCCAGAGTAACGTGCTCTCATCCACACATTCTCTCCCTACATCTCCCTGTCCCATTCCCACTTGAAGCATCTGAACATAGTCAGGCCCCCTGTTCCCCATGGCCTCTTGCAAGAGAAGCTTGTTTTTTATTCTTTCCTCCTTAGAATCTTCCCCCATGGCTTATACCACTTCCCCTCCCCCAGTCCCCGGATTCTGCATTGAAAGTTCCAAAGATCTGGTCTGGATCCCCCAAGCTCTTCACAGTTGAGTGTGGGTGGATGGGAGGAACTCAGCAGTTAAGCAGCACCAAATTTAGCAGTGGGGAGGAGGACAGGAAAAGCTGGCGATACTCATATGTGTGAAGGATTGCAGATTTTTTCACCCTATTCACAAAATATGCAAAGAAGAGGTAGCATCTTCATTTCTCTAAAATTGTTCTTGTCTTCCTTACAAGCTTGCAACCACTGAACAGAGGGAAAGATACTCTGGCACAACAATTTAAATAGATGTTTTAGGTAAATGGTCCATCTCTTCAGGTAAAACATGTTTAGTCTCTTAGGTATCTGCAACCTCCCTTTCCATCTCTTTGAGAAGGTGTCTGGGTTTTTGATGGAGTTGTGGCTCTTAGACCCTGTAGGAGACAGAGCAGATGGGATTCTCAGGTCCATGCAGCATCTTCTGGCATGCCTGCTGATTTCTGCCTGGATGGATGGTCTGGACACTCCCTGGGTTGTATCCAACCATCCCTGGGAGTTCTGTGAACGTTATGAGGCTGTGTCTACAGTACCATGGTCTGGTCCCTCCTGACTTGGAAGGGCCTGTGTGCTCCCTGGCGACTTAGCCTCTGCTCTGGCAGCTGCAATAGTTCCCATTTCCTCCCTCTGGCTTTTGCCTAGAATGTCCATCCCCAGTCTTGTCACTGACTCACCTCTCCCTTGTCAGCTTTTCCTTGGCTAATGCGTGGAGACCTATTGGCTTTCAGTGCAAGCCACACTCCAGGTCTCTTCTTCTGAGCAGGTGGGAACTCTGTGATCTTTATTTATTCCATGGTAGTCCTGGGGGCAGCCCAGGAGATTATATTCTGTCCCTCTCCCTGCAGAATCATGCTGTGCTGTTGAGTTAAATCTTGATGTAGCCACTCTCAGAGGGGTATCAGCCAACCTGCAAGGTGATCCCCTTCCAGAGTACCAAAAATGAAGTCTTCAGAAGCCTTCAGCCTCTCCCCCATCTACTTACCTGACCTCCCCACTTTGGGTGGAGTCAGGAGAAGAGAAATTAGATGTCCTCCCCTACCTCTCCTTTTTCCAAAATAGTCCACTAGGGTGGGCATTCCTCTTTCTCCTCCTGCTTACGCAAGAACTTCTCTGCGCAAAACTATGATCAGGTTGGCTTTCAGTATGCCAACAAAAGAGATAAAGGAATCTAAAGCATTTTTTCTGTCTTACAAAGCCTCGTTTTTTAAGATCATCTGACTGAAAAATCCTAAAATCCTATCTAGAAGTTGGTGTTTAACCTTTTCTTTCTTTTCTCTTTGCATTTCTTCTGTAACAATCTTAAACCTCCCAAGGCAACTGGAGACTTCTGCAAGTATTGTGGGGGAAATCAGTATAAGGAAATATAAAAGAAAGCAGCATATTTGAGTATTTCAAAAACCTTATTAACTCCATTATATACATTGATAATTTTTCCTACTACAAGTCTTGTTCTAATGTGGTTGTCCCATAGAGGCCTCCATGGCTGAGACCGCAGTCCTGTGGGTAGACCACGTCTGTCCAGTGAGTAGCCGGAAGAAGATGTAGGTCCTCAGACAGGAAACCAGAATTCTGAGGGCAAATCTCCACAGACAGAAGAAAGGGCTTTTCACCATCCTCAAGGTCTGTGGCCTCTAATCACAGGGGCCACAGCACAAGGACAGTCTCCCAGGTCTGAGCCAATTTTCTCTCCCAGCGACAGGCCAGAGCCTGCAGAAGGAGACTTTTGGGCTATGCTTCCCTAACTCCACAATTCAAAATATCAGTGCAATAAAATGTTTTTAATGGAAGGACTTACAGAGGGTTATCAACTTTCTACTTTGCCAAACAAGTATATTAAAACAAACTACTATTTATATCATCAGTGTTTATTTTTTTAAAAAACAAGTAAAAAAGCTAGTGATTTTGTTTTAAGGAAGGGCATCATTTACTGACGAGAGAGATAGCCACTTCAGATACCTGGAACAGCACGGAGCAAAGGCATGGAGCAGTGATTGGCAAAATACATCTTTGCCTAGCGGGGCATTTGTTACAGGCATTTGCATACAGGGGCCGGTGGGAGGTGGGGCTGAAGGGAAGTTAGAGCGTGTCATGGAGATCCTTGAGTAATGGGGTAAAAAACCAGAATGTCGAGCTTTCAGAGAGAGGAGTTTCTGGCTGTTTCATAAAAGGGGAATTGCCACGGAGAAAACCATGTTTGGAAAACTTAAGTTATAGGTTACATGTAACTTCTTGTTGAGGGATTTGGAGGGAGAGAGAGTAGAGGAAGGGAAGCCATTTAGCAGATGAAGTGTGGAACCCATCCCAGACTGTGGCTGATGTTTCACATTTGGTGGGAGACAAACGAGGCACTTTTTCTGTGTCTGCTGGTTACTGCGGCCATTGGTTACCATGGTGGTGGGGGAGGAGGTGATTTTGAAGGGTGTCACCGATTCTCAATACCTTAATAAATATGCATAGAGTAGATTTGAACATTTTAGGCAATTACTGACTCAACCCATTCAGAACTTAGTCCTTATTTCTGCAGGCTTTCTGCCTTCATTCATCTTGTCCTGGTAGCCTTACATGGCTTGTACTTTTCCTTTGTGTCACTTACCACAGTACGTGATTATCTCATTAATGTGAATATTCAGTAATGTCTGTTTTTCTGCTAAACCACCGGACCATAAGAACAGAGTCCTTATATTTTCTTCACTATTTTATTTCCAGCACCAAGAATGGGGCCCAACATATGACAGATACCCCAATATTCATTGACTAAGTAAATGAATGAATGAATAAATGAATTTTTCTCTAGGAAGAATGATTATAATCATCCTCATCAAGTACGCTTTCCTAAGTGCCTTTCTGTGTGGGTCCTGTGTTATGTGCTGCGACAGGGTGAGATTCTCCAAGGTCACAGTCAAGCACAGAGAAATGGATCCTATGATCACTGCCACAGGAAGTGGCCTTGAGGGTTCCTGGCGGCTTCTTTCCGCCCTTGTTTCTGAGGCAGGGAGCTTGTTGGATAAAACGGAACAAGCCCGCGTTTCACTCAGTCAAGCATATCTTTACAGATAAATGTTTTGTAGTCCCACCTAACTTGCTGATCTAGGATCTGGCATTTTCATGCTTTTGCACTTTTTGATTTGGCTTCATTTCTTCAGCTAAACTATACTGTTCTTTTACTCTTTCTCGATCAAACGGTAGCTTTGTTTAATCCCATTCTCCACATTTCAGGTAAAGAAATCTTCTATATTAAATTGTAGTAAAATTCCTGGTACACGAAGTGGTCAGGGAACAGAACAATTAATAGAATTACCTTACGTGCCATGCATGAGTCACTTGGAAACAGAGATATTTTTATCTGTGATAGAAATATGGTCCATAGTGACGGTGTGGTAACATTTTCATTGATTAAAGCTTACTGAAAAGAAATTTCAAGAAATGCAATTTCTTTAGTCATTTAGTCATTATTGTAACCATCTGTTATTATATTAGAAAAGCATGAATGTAATCAATGGTTGATAGAATCCTGGCCAAAGATATTACTAATTATGCTTTAGTAGGACACATGCACTTTTCAACATTGTATGTCAAACACATATGCACACCTTGGCCTCTGTGTCTGTTTTAGGAGAAATGCTCATTGACTCAGGTGATATTGAATTCCCATGGTCTCTGGTCAGTGCTTTTATTATGTCAAAGTGAAAGTGGAATCATTGGCTTCCTTGTCTCCACTTCTGGAAAGATTTCCAGATTCTTTTTGAAAGTCCTGTGTTTTGGTATTTGATATTTTATCTTTATTTCCTTTCTTGGTTCCTGGCTCCATATCAGAAGTGAAACCTCCTATGAACTTTTATTTGGGCAGGTGGGAGGAGGAGCATATTTTCTTACTGATTTCTAGGAAATAGTTGCATGCAACAGATATGAACCATTTGTATGTATATGTGATGTGCTGTTATTTCCCCCCAGTCTGTGTGTGTGTGTGTGTGTGTGTGTGTGTGTGTGTGTGTGTGTAGCCTTGTTTGTAGTATTTTCATCACGTACAAGTTGTCCATTTTTATGGACCTATATTCAGTCTTTTACTCTGAGACAATTCCTATCATCACTTGGTGCTCAGAATATCTTTTCTGTCCAGAGATCAGATACAGGTGTGGAATAAAAACTTAGTTTTTATTTTGTTTTTTTGATTTACTCCACTGCACTCTTCAATTCATTTAAAATTTACTCTAGTGTGTTGTTTGAACCAAGCTTCGCATACTTCTCTCAAACAGATGATAATCTCAGCACACTTTAACAGACCATTTGCTTTTCATTAGTTTGTATTCCTTCTTTTATTATGTGACATAATCTCATATGTAAATACCAATTTTATGACTTTCATTTCTGTTCCCTTAAGCAGCCTCTCAATTATTGTGCCAATACCACACATATTTAAGCACAATAACTATTTAGTAACTTGCAATATTTAAGTCTTCCTCATTACTATTCCTTTGGAATTTTTCTTACCTATTCTTATTTATTTTTCTTCCCAATGATCTATTACAATCACCTAGCCATTGAAAAATACAGCTATCAGAATTTTGAGTCACCCTTTTGCATCTTTTCAACAAGGTTTTAAGAATTGATATGAAGAAACTAATAAACATTGCCCAAATAATAATGGCAGCAACATTTGTAAGTATATATTTCCTTGCATATTTACTTTATCTTTTAAAGGGCATCTCTTTTCATATTGTTCATCGGTTTCTGAGCACTTGAACCTAAGGCAGGTGTAAAGAAGGGAAAAATCTCTTCAGTGTAAACCACGAGGGGAAAAGCCTGGTTGAATATAAAGAGTATTCAAAATATTTTTAATTCAAACTAGAGAATTGAAAGTTATATAAGAGATTAAGGCAGAAATTGGGAAAGGGGACACACGGGCTTAGAGAGTCCAAAACTCTAAAATGAGACTCAGCATATTAATCGTCACCAGGTTGGCATCTCAGGAAGGGCAACTTGGGTGCTGGGTTCATGTTCTATGGATCCCAGATTGCAGCTCTGCACCCGGGTTGAATAAACTGCCTTTGTGGTTCTAGCAAGACAGACAAAAAAGTTTGGCCACGATAAAGTAAATCAACCCATACTATTCAAAACTAGAGTTAAATATAAGTTTGATAATCTGTCATTGGATAAATTAAGAGATTTTAATTAGAAACTAAGATAACAGTAAGTTTTAAAGCAAAGTTTGAATGTTAAGTGAATTAGGTTTACTACATGTATAAATTTTATTTAGAAAATTTATTACTTTTTGACAGACTTAGTAAATTTTTGTTTTGTTTGTTAAATTTATAATTGTGTTGTGCGGCAACTGAAATGCCTGAGTGGATGCAACATTAAGTTTGTAAATGTTGTTTAAAATGTTCAAGGGTGTTTAGTTAAGTCAATTTATATAAAGAGTTATTTGTTAGGGGGATATAATCTTTTAAATTTACAAGTTAATGGAACATTAGTTAAAGGATGAGAGAAAATGCTTATTTTTATTTTTTATACATCATATACCTTTACATATACATTTATGAATAAAATAACTATTCATAGATTGACTTTAAGCTTACATTTTTTAACTTAAATGAATTGATTATTGATTCAGACAAATGTTAATGTGTGTGTTTTTTTCTGTGCTCCAAAGTGTACTCTGGATATGATAAACTCAACTGGTAGAAGATAACTAACTCATTTAGGTTCTCTCAGGATCTCTTTGGTTTTAAAACTGAAAGTGCCAGCACATGCTGGGAAACTTGGCAAACTGGGATGGTAGGTCATTGTTATTAGAAGACCATCCTCTGACCTTCTAACAGCTCTGTGGCCACCTGGTGTGAAATCTGTGTTCAGGGATATTATTCTCATTTAACATTAAGAGGCAGCAAGTGGGCTCACAGAAGACCATGGCCTGGCCAAAGAAACTCCATACCCATTAAAAGTCACTCTCCATTTCCCTCCAACCAGCCCTAGGCAATCACTCATCTATCTACTTTCTATCTTGATAGATTTGCCTACTCTGGACATTTTATGTAAATGCAATCATGCAATATGTGTGTTTTGTGTCTGGCTTCTTTTACCTTGTATAATATTTTTAAGGTTCATCCATGTTGTAGCATGTATCAGTACTTCATTCCTTCTTATGGCAGAATAATATCCCACAGTGTGGTTATACCATATTTTATTCATCCTTTCATCAGTTGATGGGCATTTGGGCTGTTTATACTTTTTGGGTATTATGAAAAATGCTGCTATGAACACTTGAGTACAAGTCTTTACATAGACATATACTTTCATTTGTCTTGGGCATATACCTAGGAGTGGAATTCCTGGGTCATATAGTACTCTGTACAATCTTTTGAGGAACTACCAGACTGTTTCCAAAGAGGTTGCACCATTTTACATTGCCACCAGCAGTGCACAAGGATCCTAATTTCCCTATGTGTTCCCTAACGCTTGTTGTTATCTGTCTTTTTGGTTATGGCAAATCTAGTGGGTGTGAAGTGGTATCTAACTGTGGTTTTTATTTGCATTTCCCTGATGATTAATTGTGTTGAGCATCTTTTCATGTACTTGTTAACCATTTGTATATTTTTCTTTGGTATGATGTCTGTTTAGATCCTTTGCCCATTTTTTAATTGGGTTGTGTTTTTATTATTGAGTTGTAATTGCAGTTTATATATTCTAGATATGAGTCCTCAGATATATGATTTATATATATTTTCTACCATTTTTAGGGTTGTCTTTCCATTTTCTTGATGTTAGGAAAATGAAGCCCAGAAGTTTTTCATTCTGATGATGTGCAATATTCACTATATGATAAAAATGAATACATGTTATTCGTGCATATATATTTTATGTAATATATATTTTATAGTTTATAAAAATATTACATATACAAAATAATGTAAATAACTTAAATAATTCAAATATAAATAAATACATGTGTGGAATCATTTATGTGTACTTTCTTAGTGACTGGAAATCCAGAAAGCAAGGTGTGACCCCAAACTCAAATACTGCTGAAAAAGAGAGGCATTTTCTATCTGGGGCAATTTCTTGGAGTGGGACTAACGGTATGGATTTCATCTATGCTAATGGCAACACTGTTATAACAAGAATGCTAAATATGGGAAACGTTGTGTGAGCTTCTGTGGTATGAAAATATTTTTCACCTGGAAAAGGACTAAGCCCAGGGAGGACCATGCGGTTTTCCGAGATGGAGGGTGGGGTGTTGAAGTCATAGTTTTACACACAGGTATCTTAAGATGGATTTGGTAAATTCACTAAACCGACTACCAGTGGAAATTTGTTTTTCTTAGGGATAGACACTAGATGTCTCAGTTACATTGAGTTTGAAATGAGAAAAGAAGAATTAGCAAAAGATTGGCACAGACATGTGAGCTATGTAATCTTGTACATGATGTAGCTTCTTCTTTGGGATATTGGAATTTAATTTCAATTAAATTTTCTTTGAAACCAGGTTATTACCTTTAAAATTCTTAACTAAAAATACGTTGAAATCTCAGCAACGTCTTGTAATTTCCTGGATGAAGAAATAAAAAGAAAGATGTTTAGAGATTTTATAAAAGACTTAGAAGAAAGTGGAATTAGAGATCAGGGTAGAATCCAGAAGTTTCCAGCTCCATATATTGTACTCTAGAAAGTAGCTATTTCCATTGAGTAATTTTAAATATTTTTGTTAATATAAAAACAGGAAGTGCTCCAGATGAGACAGATACATTTAACAGAAATATGATGTGGGGTGAGAAGCACTGGATTAGGAGCCCAAAGACATGATTTTTTAATATTGAAATCACTGCTTTTACGCTCCAAGATGCCATTCAAAGTCCCTCCACTGGGGAGTTGTTCTCCTCCAGCCTCTAGGGGGAGTTCAATATTTTTTTTTCCAGGAGGAAGAGCTCAAGAATCAGTGGAATTCTCATGGCCACCATATAGCGTACCAATTCTTCTTTTGTAACGAAAAATAAAATAAATGCATATCTATTAAACTATAAATGTTTGTCTATGTTTCCCTGAAATTATCTTGGGTGTCTTTAATGGTACACATACCCTGTTCTGGGGGGAGTGGGCTCCTAACCACTGTGGTCATAAGCAGAGACAGGGGAAAGGAGAAGAGTAGAAGCAGAACACAGAAGGTAGAAAAGAGACCAAGAGAGCACGTAACAATGATAACGACCCACTTACCCCTGTTCTTTCACCACTTGGTCCCGTGGGCTCCTCCCAGCCTGGGAAGGAGAGACAAGCATGGCACCCTGTGGACCCAGGGGGATCCCTGGGGACGGGTTAATCACAGCAGGTGCAACTCACCCTCTGGCCCTCTGACCCTGCCCACTTCCCTCCCACTCATGCATATATACAGATCCCAGTCTCCCTCTCTAAAGCACACACCAGACACACACACACACACACACACACACACACACACACACACACACACACCCTCCCTGCATCCAGGGTAACCCTGTTCCTGCCTCCGGAACTGCAGAGAAGGGGTGGAAATAAAGAGCTAATTGTTAGTACATGAGTTTCGTAGGTGACATTTTTGGTACTTCCTGGGAAATTACTCCTTGCCCTCAACTTCTGGCCTTCCCAGGGCCCTTGCCCACTCACCTCCCAGGGCCGTTTATCCAGGCTTGTGTGGGTGTGCTCTTGGGGTGGACCTAACGGGGGAAGTTGAAGGTACCCGGTTCTGTTCCCAGGCTGCTGAGTTTCACTGAGAAGGAACAGTGATGACTATTCTGCAAGGCCACACAATGAGCTGCTTTCTCCCAGAGCTGTGACCTTTACCCAGGAAGAGGCCGACCGCACTTAGCGAGTCTCTGCATTTTCTGGAGAGAATCTGTGGTAAACAAAGCAAGAAAGCCTTCATTGTCACCAAGGGCCTTCAGAAGCCACCAGAGTATTTCACACAGAGCCCTTGGTTGCCTGGTCAATGGCTATCGTCCAATTTTCCTGTGGAAATGGATTATTTAAAGCTAACACATAATTTATTTAGTTGCATTTGGATCGGCCTGGATGATCGCCAAGGATTGCCAGTGTGGCCCTGCTACAGAAAGCCTGTTGGTCCTTTGGTCATAATTCAGGTCTTCTCCTTCTGTGCTTGAAAAGCCTGATTTTGTATAGCTATTTGGTGATTGTAAGTCAGTTCCACGGGATAACCCTTATTGCGGCCATCCCTATCCTCTTTGCCAGGAATTGGTCTAAACTGTGGAGTGCTGAGGGCCTCCAAGGGGCAGAGACAGCCCTGTCATGCTACCCTTTCTTCTTGCTTTTGACCTAGTGTAAGGGCCTGATGCTGGGACTGGTTTTCACCATCCTCCAACTGTGAGGGTAGGTGATATAGACAGAGTCGACAGATGTGAATAAGGGCCTGAGAGCTGGTTAATATGACTGAGTTTCAGAACTGCCTACTTTGGGACATCTTAAGTTGTTTTTTCTGTGAATTGCAACCCAAAGCATCTTAGCCTATACATGTTTTTTTTCCCCAGCCAACCTAATGTGACCAGGCATGACACAAACCCTTCAGACAATTTATAAACACGCTGGTTTCATTACAGCTTAAAGCAAGATGCTGGACCCCAGAGGATGGGAACCAGAAATTAAACTGATGATAAGCCTGAGGCTGGATGACTAGGGAACCTGCTTTCCTGTCAAGACAGCAGCCTACTTACCTCAGAACCGACTTTCTTCTATGTTTGGTTCTTTTCTTCTCCCTGAAGTATTTGCAACTGAGATCCAACAATCTAGCCATCCATCCATCCATCCATCCATCCACCCACCCACCCACCCATCCATCCATCCACCCATCCACCCATCCACCCACCCATCCACCCATCCACCCACCCACCCATCCATCCATCCACCCACCCACCCACCCACCCATCCATCCATCTATCCACCCACCCACCCACCCATCCATCCATCCATCCATCCATCCACCCACCCATCCATCCAGTGAATACTTATTAAAGCCCCTCCACGGAAGCATCACGTGTGGTGGTGACGGGATTAGCCAGGGGCCGTGTGCACTGATAACTGTGGCGCTATTATGGTCCATGGGCTCTTTGGTCAACAGTCTCCTGCTCCCCAGACTGGGTTCTTCTGGAGGCAGTATCAGAGGCAGACCTTGGGTGAACTCAGCCTAATAAAGATTTCTCCAGCGCCAGCCATGTGGAGCTCCTGCCTCAGGTTTGGGGTGAAGGACACACTGCAATAGCGGTCTGGTGCTACCACGTAAGAACATGTGGAATGGGTGTCACCAGCCTGGCAAAAAGTCTGAGAAGAGACTAAAGAAATTCTGCCTTATGAATAGTCACTTGACAGCTTGGACCACAGACCCAGAGGGACTGTCCTCCCGAGAGACATATCATTGTTTAACAAATGTTAAATTCATCAAGCTGTACACTTCAGATTTGAGCACTTCCCTGTAGGTATATTTAACTTTAGTAACAAAACAAAGGATCAAAGGCAAAAATGACCCTCGATATTGTTTACCATCACTTAAAGAAAGGAATAAAGGCAGAACTTTGAATAAAGGGAATCAGTGATACTTTATACATTTAAATTAGAATCATGGGAATGATCCAATTACCACCCTGTCCTGCTAGAAGCTCTTGTAAATTTTAGATTGAAGTTCTAACCTCAGTTTCCATGAGATGATTCTAAAGATGTGTTGTTTTCTGCAGGTGATATGCAGCAGGAGGGCTGACATTTCTGTTGCTCTTAGAGTTCAGATTCGTGCCCTGAAGTTGTTGGTTACCGTTCTGAGGTCAGGAATGCTCACAGAGATTGACTGTATACTGTGGAGGTTTGTAAGAGAACAGACTGGGTGATTTTTTGAGCCTGAGCTTTTTGCCTTGGGCTCATCTCAGATCAACCTCAATACAAGGAATCCAAAGGGCATCAGATGTCAGGACTGGCTCATCCCTCCCACCCCAGGAGGCACAGGAGTGCATTTCTAATTGGTACAAGGGAAGTTCCTTGGCTCACTGAAAATTCAGGAGTAAATGAACCTCAGGTATGACTGGATTCAGGGCTCCACTAACCAACCAAGTCACTCACTGTATACAGTTAGCTCTTGTCCCACAGGTGGCTTCTCATTCTTTGCAGGCAGTCCGCAGGTACGTCCTGTCTTCTTTTTGTAACTGAATAGAGTATACAATATTATATTTGTTTCATGTGTATGGCATAGTGATTTGACAATTACATACATTTATATGTTACTAACTACTTACCATGATTAGTGTAGTTACTGTCATCATAGGTATTATAATATTATTGACTATATTCTCTATGCTGTTCTCTTCATTGCCATAACTGATTTATTTTATAATTGGAAGTATGTCCCTTTTTATCCCCTTCACCTATTTTGCCCATTTCCCCCCCTCCTCTATGGCAACCTATTCTCTGTGTTTATGAATCTATTTCTGGTGTTTGTATGTTGTCTTTTAATTTTAAACTTTTTTGCTTTGTTACTGAGATACATACATAAACCCTGGCATACAGGTCAATTAATTTATATATGTATATATATATATTCATATAACCATCACCCAAATCAAGGTATCAAATATTCTCACTAATTTTTCCCCCTTCACGTATTTCACTCATCTCCCTACTGTCCTCCGCATAGCAACTCTGTTCTCTGTGTTCATGAGTCTATTTCTGCTTTGTTTGCTCATTTGTTTTCTTTTTTTGATTCCACATAGAAGTAAGATCATGTGGTATTTATCTTTCTTTGTCTGACTTATAGCATAATACCCTCTAGGTCCATCTATGTTGCCCCAAATGAATTTTTTAAAATTCATTCTTTTTTTTATACAATGTTTTTTATTAAGGTATTATTGATATACACTTAAGGAGGTTTCACATGAAAAACAATGTGGTTACTACATTTACCCATATTATCAAGTGCCCCCCCATGCCCCAATGCAGTCACTGTCCATCAGTGTAGTAAGATGCCACAGAGTCACTACTTGTCTTCTCTGTGCTACACTGTCTTCCCCATGATCCCCCCACACCATGTGCACTAATCATAATACCCTTCATTTAATTCATTCTTTTTAATGGTTAATATTCCTTTGTATATATGTACCACATCTTTATCCATTCATCTACTGATGGGCACTCAGTTGTTTGGCTATTGTAAATTGTGCTGTAATAAACATGGGAGGGCATATGCCTTTTCAAATTAATGATTTTGTTTTCTTCAGGTAAATTCCTAGAAGTGGAATTACTGGATCAAATGGTATTTCTATTTTTAGTTTTTTGAGGAACCTCCATACTGCTTTCCACAATGGTTGAACTAATTTGCAGTCCCACCGCAGTGCAGGAGGGTTCCTGTTTCTCCACATCCTCACCAACACTTGTTATTTCTTGTCTTTCTGATGCCAGCCATTCTGGCTGATGTGAGATGATAACTTACTGAGATTCTGATTGCATTTCCCTGATTTTTGGTGATGTTGAGCATCTTTTCAAGTAACTGTTGGAACAGGCATCTTCTCTTTTCACCCCTCCCACTGACTTGTACCACCTCCTGTCATTCTTACTCGACGGGGGTCTTTGCCTGTTACCTCAGGCCACTGTGTATGTGGAGGGGGGGTCCGAGGGGGGGGTCACATCCAAATAAGCAGGTGTAACTAGTTTATGGGATAGGCTACACCTGGTCAGGTACAATCCAAGGTTGAAGCAGAACCTGATGTGCTCTGTCTCAAGTTATTGCCTGTCTTTTTCTGGATATTAACTTAATGTTAAACTAAAAGCCCATAGGTTTGGAATATCAAAATGTAGGTCCTACTGAGGAAAATTGCTGATAGCACGCACATGATTGGTTAGTGCAACACTGTCATTTATTTCCATCAGCGAGCCAAGCAGGGAGCAAATAAATTAATGGAGAGGGGCGAGATGCGGGGCTGGCACAGCCTCGCTGGGATGGGCTGTCCTGCCCTGCTGGGGGCTGGGGGCTGGGGGCTGAGCTCAGCTGCGCACCAGTGACCTCTGCTGGCAAGGTCTTCCCCCTGCTCTGCGCAAAGGTCGGAGTCCTCTCCAAGGCTGCGTGGCTGTCTCAGTGCTCTTCTGGCTGAAGCCCAAGATTGTCGCAGGTGGAGGGAAGGGCAGACGGGGCTTTCAAGCTAACGCTTTTACTGGGTTGGTGGTGGCGACAGCAGCCAGGGAGGTAAGCACATATCCTACCTCAGCCTCCATCAGCTCTCTCTCAAATGCAGACAGCTTGTTTACTCACTTGCCAGATGAAAGTGTATTTTCTTTTACTAAAAAAAAATCACTTTTCTCAAAAAGACCATATTCAAAAACAAGTTTCACATAAACAAGTTTATGACACTTCTTAAGAATGTGTTTGTAGTTTGACAAAGTGGGGTGAAAACATTGTCAAAATAAGGTCACATTTTATCTGTGTTGGGGTGAGGCATCTTTACCAATACCCACCCACATCACACACTTCTTTGCCACATGTCGTCTCACCCACAAACACATGAGAAATGCTGCTGGGCAAGGCCAGGCAGACCTCTTCATAACCGTTCGGCTACATCTCTAATGGGAGACTGGGCTGGAAAGCTAGAAGCCATCATGGCAGGTCTTGAGAATGATGCTGATGCAGACTTACTGACTGAACAGTTCTTGCCTCAGTGGGACTACATGCGAGGCTCCCGAGGGCCTCTCCCAGCCCACCCTGTCTTCTCTGATTATCACAGTTTGCCCTTAGGGTTGGGCCTCTACAGCCATCTTCTAAACAGGGCTCTGTCCCTTCAACTAGAGCTAAGCAGCCCAGGAGTGAACTGACGGATGGGGTGTGGGGCAGGGTGGGAATCATATCTTTTTTTCAGAAATTGGCGATTTGGACAAGGGGATGACAGTCATTCTCTGACGGACACTTTGCCTGTGAGGTCCTGTAGGCCTGGCAAACATTTCTCACTGAAATCAGGGAGAGCCAGAGAAGGCTGGTCTGCACACCGAGAATGAATAGTGGTGACTGTTGTGAGGGGGATGCAGAGAGATGTTTCTGCTGCTTCGTTCCAGTGTTCATCCATCCTTCCTTAGGTTCTGTCTCACACTCATATTTCCTTCCCACTTCCCATTTTGTTTAAACAACAAAAGACCCTAAGACAGGGGCGCTTCTGTTTAATTTGCATCTAATACCTAGCAAAATAATTCTGAAAACTTTTGCTTGGGAGCTCAGAATTTGAATTATGTTGATCTGTTGCCGGGCAGCTGCGCCTGGGGAGGTCTCACCCTGTGCACTAGGTGAAGCCCTAGGGCAAACCTCAGCCTGGACGGGGAAGGGTTCTTGACTCTGAACGAGAAAGAATTCTCAAGCAGGCTGGAAGAGTGTAGGTAAGGAAAGGATTCATTAAAGCGAGAGTAGCAGGAAATGGCAGATGCTTTGCAGGCAGCAGAGAGCAAGGAAGAGCAGAGGGAAGAAATGGAAGTTCATTCAATTCCTGCTTGGCATGGAGCAAATCCTGCCAACTCCTAAAGCCAGGGTCACCTGGCATTCAGTGTCTGCTTGGATCTGCGCGACATGGAAACTAAGCCCTTACTATCCCAGGATTTGGGGGAGCTGCAGAGAACTGGATGGAGGGAGATTATGTTCTGGGAACTTCCCATAGGCAAAAAAAGGAGATTTTCAGGCAGGCTACTAAAAAGCAGGATCATACAGCTGCTGTCCCGTCTGGGTCACCCTGGTGACAGGAACTTGCAAGCCCAAATCAGAGCTCTCAGTAGCCTCTCCCCACTTGCCTGAAGTAGGACAGAGAGAGTGAAGACTTGTGCTTAAGTCTAGAAAACGGAATGAAATAGCAAAGTAACAAAGGCAGTCATCACTGGAAGAGCGCAGAGACAAAATGCAATAAGCTGAGCAGGGAGAATTTTTTATTTAAGCCAAAAGTACACCCTCAAAGAAAGAGGAGTGTGGGCAGCCTCAGAGAAGAGGCACACTTAAGGGCTTAGGAGTCTGTCTTTTAAGGTTTCAAGAACAGGGCAAAGGGTGGTGGGGGTGGTGGGGGTGTAGGCTTGACATGTGGTCTCATGACGTCCCTCTCCAGTGAGAGACATTATGTCACCATCCGCAGTCAGTCCTCTAGATAATTCTGTAAGATACACTTAACCCAAGGAATTTATTGATGCTGTTCTCCAAGATAGTGGTCACCCTCAAGCACTGGAAACATATCAGTTAGGGCTGCTTGCCCCGTCTTAAGATAGGTTGTTGGCTGATTCCCCAAAAATATGCTAGGAACCCTACCTCCTAACTCCTTGGTTTTTTAAAATGGAATGTTAGCCTTAAGATGGAGTCCCTCCTGTTCTTACTAAACTGTTTATATCTTGGTATTTTCTATCACAGGCAGGAAAAGTTAATCATAATGCTGGTCCCATGTCCCTGCCCTGCCTCAGACCCAAATTACCAGGAACCTCAGAATAGATGGGGCCTCTGTTAGTTGGATTTTCTGGATAAATGAGAGTTAAACAGAAAACTCTTTCTGTTTGTTTCCATCTTTGTTATAAAACTCTGTCTAAAATGCATGCATTAAGAAAAGGATTAGTCTGCAGGTGTTAAAAGAATAAGATCCATCATGGGAGGTTCTTCATGATATATTGTTAAATAAACTAAATAAAATATTGAATGCTATATGTAGAGGGCCCTCACTTGTGGAAAAAAAAGAAAAAAGAAAAAAAAATAGAAGATTACAGATACCCGTACATATATGCTGGGATATGCGTAGGCTCCCTGTGGAGTGACACCCAAGATCCAGAACAGCACATGCCTCCAGGGAAAAAACCTGGGGGCAGAATGAGAGGGAAGCTTCTTTTTCTGTGTATCCTTCTGTAGTATTCGAAAAAAAAAATTTTTTTTTACCATGCACATGTATTAGCCCTTTAAATACGTGCATAATACATAAGCACATACACATGCATTAGCCTGCTTTCCCACTTTTATTGGCTACAAGGTAGTCATTTTCATTAATCATAAGGCTTCCTGGAAATTGGAGTGGAGCTTCATAAATGTCCACATTGCTCAGGGCACCTATTCTTATGGGTTTCCTTTCATCTGTAAAAGTCACTGAATGCTCAGATAAAGGCGGTGGGAAGGGGAGGCTTGGTTCCCTGGGCAGTGACCAGGGAGCAGTGACCAGGGAGCAGTGTAGTTCCGAGCCCCAGGAAGTCGATATCCGAGGCTGAGGAACTGCTGGTAAACCAGGTTCTCGTTTCCTCTGCGGATTCTCGGCACTCAGAGGGGCGAAGCCCTTGCGCTCGGACCTTTCAGCACTACAAAATTGTGAGAACGATACCTCGTCTCCAGGTTCTCACGGGTAATAGCACTGAAGCGTGTGGCGCGATGCCCGGCTCAGGGAGCTGGGCTGAATGCAGTGCGCTTTGTGGTCGTTCTGATCGGCTTTCTTCAGTGTGTCCCTGGAGGAGAGACACAATCTGTGTTTTGAGAGTCACAAGTGTCACTGGTGATGTTGGATGTGCTGGGTTTGAAGCCAGACTCTGCTATTTAGAGGAATTTATTGCTAGAAGTGTCTCTGCTCTCAGACACTTTTTGGGGGGGAAAGCGTTATTCTATTCAGCATGGACATCTTTGCCATCAACTGGAGACTGAAGCCAACAGAGAGGAAAGTGGAAAAGAGAGAAAAGGGAGAGAAAGGAGAGAGGGAGAGAAAAGAGCGAGTGGTGACCATTTCACTTCAGCTCACAGATCCAGCGTTGCTTAAAGCCAACAATTCTGTCCATGGCAGTTGAGGAGGCCCTACCTCAGTTTCCTTGTTCTTGTGTTGAGACGCAGAAACACAGCGTAGTAGAACCAGGCCGTGTGTTCCCACCCACTCAGCCACCTCCATATGGGCTGAGGAATGAGGGAGTGAGATGATTTCTAGGGAAAATTAAGGTGCTTTCACCATAAAAATAGAAAAGGACCCAGCAGGAAAACCCAGTGCTGTCCACCACACTTAGGAAGACAGGTATGGGGTGCAGAGGGGGTGGGCAGGGAAGACTGGAACAGGCCGTCCCTTACTCTTGGGTGGACTCCACGAAAAGGCGCAAGGGACAGATGGAAATGCCTATGCGGGCAGCTGGAGGCTGCATGTGAAGCTGGGTGTGCAGGAGGTGCGTCAGGAGATGAGGGCACAGTCTCTGTGACATGAGTCAAGGCTCTTAGTAGGACCCTGGAGATCTGTACCCATGGTTGTCCCCTCCATTTTCCTACCCAGGCTCGCACAGCCTGGCCAGATATCTATGTGACCTTCCTGTTCCCTCACTGCTCAGGAGTGGGTGGTGCATAATCGACAATCCCGTTAGTTATTCAAACTAAAATTGGCCACTTATTTCTACTTCTGTTGTGGCGACCGATGCCCCTTCCCTTTCTGAAGAACCTCGTACCCAATTGGGCGGCCAGTCATTCTGGTTTCCCGAGACTATCATTTACGCACTCGAAGTCCCACATCTTGGGAAAAGCCTCCTTCCTGGGCACACTGGGATGGTTGGTCACCCTAGAATGGAGAACTGGTGCTCCCAGCAGATGACTCATGTCTGAGAGCTAAATAAGTAAGTGTAGACTCAGCCCGCAGGAGCTTGTTGTCTGACAGCAGAGGTGGAACTGAAAAAGGATCATCCTGGAGAGCTGTGGTGGGACCCAGGCAAACCGAGGTCTGGGGGCTCTCACAACACCCTGCCAGGAAGAAGCTTTTGCCCAGATCTTGAGAAATTATTATGTCTGTGGGTGGTTTGGGTGGTGGTGGGAATGGACATTTCAGTACGGCTAGGAGCTTGTACACAGACATAGTGTGATGAAAAGCCAGACATTTGGGGGAGTGGTAACAGCCCCCCAAAAACATTTGCAAGATCAAGGGCAAGTGTACAGATGGAGCTTATGTATCATGTGTCTAAATATTTGAAAGTTATAAGTCAGGGCAACAAGCTCTTAATTAAATATGCTCTATTCTCTTCCTTTAACAAACGTACCTTCATAACGACCCCAGAGGCCAGGTTTGAATGTAGAATCCCCAGTTCTTTGGCGTTCTGGTCTGGGATAGGGTGGCATGAAAAGGGCTGGGGCCAGGTCTTCCTGCCGTCCCTTCCCACTCCCAACCCTGCTCACCCCATGTTGCGGGAGGCCTCCTGCACACGTGTGGATCCTGAGACTCCATCACAGTCTCTGTCCACATCTCCTGTTAACTGCTGCCCCTTACCCACCCTTGGGACCTGGGGGAGCAGCCCTGGAAGTGGACAGGAAATTCTGAGGGCCAGGGTACCCCGAGTGTGGTCCGCGGAATGGTGTGCACTCTGGGGCCGGCCTATCCCCACGGGCCCTGCAGACTCTGCCTGACCCCCGGAGGAGGGTGTGAGGAGACCAAATGGCCGGACTGTGGGCATATTCAGCACGCAGCATTGCCGCGGAGGCTGACTCATGTCGTGATGAGAGACGGCAGAAGAGTGGCTGTGAATTCCCCTCGAAGAAGAGAAACGTCAGACATCGGGGGGCTGACCTGGGAAATGGCTGCGGCTCTTGCCACTCACATTTACGCAGATGCTGGGCATGTCCCTGTCAATGTGTGAGACTCGGCCTTTTGGATCAGTAAAACCAAGAAGCTAGAAATTAACAGAACGTCACATTTCAGGAGAGAAACTGGCCATGGGTGAGTCAGCTTCTCTCTGGCAATACCTGATTGCTCATGTGAAGTGAGTAACCATTTTGCAGTAGAGATGTCATTTCCTTTCCTCGCATTAGAGGTGCCAGGGTGTGTGTACAGTGAGGACCCGGACTTTCAGGTCTGTGGTGTTTGGTATACAGCAGGGGGCACTGAAGGACCTTGAAGATCCTTTCTGAGGCTTGTCTACCGCCTTAGATTCTCATCCCTGAGTCCCAGCCGCAGGCGTCCCACGCATCTGACCTTTCTGAGTAGTTACTAAAAGTTTGGGATTTTAATTGTGTACAAGGAAAAACAATACCTTCCCCTCCACGCCCACATGCAGACTTATGATTCTATTCTTTCCTGATTGGATAGATACAAACACAAGAAGTCTGCCATTTGCCCTGTGCCCATAAGACAATATTTTCACCCCAACATAAAAAAAAAAGCCTGGTTTGGATAATCCTTTAAATTTGACACAATTTGTACCCTCATTTCTTTCCATTCAAAGTATCTTTAGAATTTCTTCCTCTCTCCCAAATCCCTGATAGGTAGCTCCAGGGCTTTTCTGGTTCTACTCTGGATAATACTGTGCTCTTAAGCACCACAGCTTTGCCACGAGAGGTTGTGCTGTGCTATTGTTGGGTCCTAGTCCCTTTTGCCTCCCCTAGTGGGCTCTGGACCTCCGCTGCCTGGGAGTAACTGTTTCTCTGCAGACCAGCTGTTTGACCTTGGGTAAACTCTTAAACTTCTCTGTGCCTTGGTTTTCTCATTGGGGGTTCTTTTTTATAGAACAGCTTGTCTCTAAAGATGCCTGCCACCAATTCCTTTCCTCCCTGTATGTGCCTGTCATTCCCCCATTGAGAAGTGTAGTCCATTCTTCCACCCTCTTGAATCTGGGCTGGGCTGAGACTGCTGGGGTGCCCAGTGTGGTCAAGCCTTCAGGTGACTCCACCCCACAACCACCTGGCGGCAGCTGCCTGAGATGCCTGCTCATCTGATCCCAGACAAACAACAGAACTATGTGAAATATTACGTGGCTGTTTTAAGCCACTAAGTCCTGTGACACTGTGCAGCGAAAGGTAACCATGCTAAATATTAATGGGGATGATAATAATGTCTACTTCACAGGACTGACATGAGGATTAGATGAATTCATATTCATTAGATGCTTAGAACAGTGCCTGGTAATACTAATTGGCATATAAGAACACGTTAAACACAAAATGAATGACCTAGGACTCTGCGGGTATTAGAGTCTCATGCTAGTAAACACTCATATTGAGGAGGGCATGGTAATTTTCGCTGTCCCAGTCCCTGGTCTTCAGAAAAATACCTTAGTCAGTGTGGAGTCACTTGGTGGTGGTAAAAAGAGTGTCCTAAAAACCCAAAGGTATTGCTTCTGTCTCTCTCAGCCTGGGTAAGCCCCTTCACTTCCCTGGGTCGCATGTCCACAGCTTTCACACGAAGACAAAAATCACTGCTCCCACACAGGGCCGTTGGATGGACCCACACAAGGGTAAGTATGAAAATAGCTGTGGAAGAGCTTTGAGGAGCAGAGATTCTTTGGCCTTTACTGAGACACCTCATGTCTGGCCCCTCCATCTGCGCCCATCTATCAGACATTGAGGTCTGTACTTTTAAAATTAAACCCAGGCTCTGTAGCTCTCGGCTACAAGCAGTCCCGCCCCCAAACCCTGAACGTCCTTGCCTCTTCATGCTTCGCTCCACCCCAGGTGCTGGAATCCTGGTCTCCAAACCTGAGGTTCCACTTACGACTTCCACAGCTACCTTCTCTGTCTTCTCCCCACTCACGGCAAAGCTTCTTGAACAGGAGTCCTCACTCACGGTCCCCGCCTCCATCCTGCAGCTGCCCCCGGCTTCCCCATGCACCACCACACTGATGCTGCCCGGCCCAGAGCACCAGCTGAGTCGCTGGAGCAGGTTCATACCTGTGTTCAAGACTGACTGGATGCCTCTCTTCCCGACTGCAGTTCAGGGACACCACGTTGGTAGCTTCAAATCAAACACGGAGGGAGTATTTATACCATGGAAATTGGCAAACACTATAATTCAGGCTTTCCCCCTCTCCCAAGGGCAGGTTGTTAACAGTGTACCGATACATCTCTGCCTTCTAGTTGCTGAGTGCAAAAGTACACTTTGCAGACTGTTTTCACTTGGCTTTATCTTCATGTGACACAATTGATCATTTTTTCCTTTCTGAGAGGTTTTCCATCTCTGGCTTGCTAGCAGCTACTCCTCCAATTTTCCTCCTACTTCTTTTTGGCCTCCTCTCTGCCTCAGTCTCTTATAGGTTTTTATTTAACACATCTTCCAAATACTGGTGTTTTCCAGCATTCTGTCTATACAAGCATCGTAGGGGACAGTTTACATTTCCATAGTTTCAACAATTCTGAAACCAAAAGTTTGCCCCTGGCCCCTCCCAAGCCCTCACTTCCATATGAATCCAACATCAAGTCCTGCTGATTTTATCTTCTCCTTAGCTTTCAAATCCTCCCCCTTCTATTTTCACTGCCAACATGTAATCCAAGCCACTGCATCTCCTGGACCACAGCAGTAGTTTCCCAACTGCTCTACTTCTGACCACTACTATCCTCCAAGTCATTCTCTACATTTCAGCCACAGTGACTTTTTTACCACACAAAACTGATTAAAATACCTCTTCTCATCCCACTGTTTTAAATGACTCAATAGCTTTCCGTTGCTGTTAGTGTTAAGACCCCGATCCTTAGCGTGATCTGGGAGGCCCCGCGTGGCCCACTTTATGTCCTCTGGGCTCACCTCAGATCCATCTCTCTTGCATTCTGGCCACCACTGGCTTCCCATGCACGACGTTCCCTGTAGAAAAAGACTTTTTACATGCTATTCCTGTTAGCTGGAAACGCTCCCCTTTCAACGCTTACTCATCTTTTAGATCTTAGCTCAAAAGTTCTTCCTCAGTAATGACTTCCCTCGAACTTCCAGACAAGGTTAAGTTCCCCATTAGATAGCACCACGTAGTTCTTCTTCACATAACTTATTGCAGTTGTAATTATTTACTTTTTGTGTTCTCCACCAGATCATAAGCTCCAGGACTACTTGTTCTGCCCACTCCTGTATTTCCAGTATCTCCCTCAAATATGTCTCGACTGAATGAAACATGACTTTCAGATGGATGCCTGAAGTCAGTCCCCTCGCCTGAACTTCTGAGCCACACATCTAGCTGTCTGCGGGTGACTCCGTCCTTCCAATTGCTCAGGCCCAAACCTAGGCATCATTACCGACGTCTCTGTTTTCCTCGCCCCCTGGGACCTAACCCACCTGGAAATCCTGTCAGACGTATCTTCAAAGCACATCTGGTCAGACAGTATGTACCTCCTGAAGGAAAAACATAACCTAACCCAGGAAGTTGTCTCACTTCTCAGACTGTGAGACTGGGGGCGCCTCTAGATTAAAGGACACTTAGCTAGCTATCTCCCCCAATTGTAGTGTGGGACCTTATTGAGATTCAAGTTGTAAAAAAGTTATGACAATTATAAGAGTATCATAAATTTTAACTGATGGATGCGCTATGATGATATTAAGAAACCATTAATTTTTAAGGTGTGATAATTCTATGCTTATATTAGAGATATGCATACTGAAATATTCACACATGAAATGGTATGATGTCTGGGATCTGCTTTTCAAAATAATACAATGGAGATGTGACATAGGTGAGGGTATAGCTGAAACAAAATTGGCTATGAATTGTCAGTTATTGAAATTGGATGGTGGGTGTGCTGCGATTCATTTGATTCTGTGTACTTTTGCATGTTTGAAATTTTTCCTATTAAATGACTTAAAAACATCTATCCAGAATGTGACCTATTCTCACTACTCCCACCCTTGTTGAAGCCACTGTCATCTCTCCCCTGTACTACCACAGCCTCTCATGAGACCTTCTTGCCTCCACCCTCATCCCATCCTGTGGTCTCTTTACTACTAGTGAGAATGACTCTTACAGGTCACATCATTTCCTCTCTGCTTAAGCCCTCTAATGGCTTGTTGTCTTGCTTAGACCTTGTGATACACCTCTCTGACCTCAACTCCTAGCATAGAGCCCCTCACCCATCTGCTGTCAGGACAGAAGTAGGAGCTCTCTGGAAAGGCCCATGAAGCCCTGGTGGTGCGCCCTCTGCATTCCTCTCTGGGCTCACTCCTCCAAACCCCAGGCTTCTGGGACAGTCTACACTCACGTGGGCTCCTTTGTCTGAGTTACTCCTACTTGGACCTGGCCCCCTTACTGGGAAGCCCAGGCTACCACAGCCCCAGCTCAGAGCCGCCTCTCTCATAACCCAACATAAACCTAACCTGGTTCTCAGCCTGTTGGAGGTCAGGGGTTTTGCGATCATCAGTTCATCTCTTTCCCTGGACTCAGGTTCCGTGAAGGCATAGGACACCCCTCGTCTCTGTAGCCTTTGCCTGGACAAAATGCCTGACACTCAAAATTAAGCATATTTTGAATAAATGAATTAAAATTCTTTGTTAGCATTGTTACATCTTTTAAATCTCTGTATATCAAAGTTTCCTGTAACAGGAATAAAATATCCCAACAATTATATAGAAGTCATAACTTTTAAAATTATTGGGAAGAAATGCTCTTGACTTCTTAGCTAGCATTCTAAATCAATAGAATTACTTGAAGCCTTAGATGTCAAGAATGAATAAAAATGTGATCACATTTCTGTTATAACCAGTTCTCCCACTAGTTGTCTAAATTCGGCGTGTCTCATTTTAAGAATTGCACACCAGCTTGCCTGCTCATTGCCTGCCCTGAAGCCACAGGGTCAAGGAGTGCATATTGGGGAGGGAGGAAGGGGCCAAGGGGGGCTGCCCTCTCCAGGAGGGAGACGACTACCCAGAACACCAGGATTTAGGGAGGAAGGTGAAGAGCTCAGATATGGAGGAAATGGAAGTGGAAGAATCTTTGCCTTGCAAAGACCTGATGGAGACAGAGGGAGTGAACCAAAGCAATCCAACAGGTGAGAAGAGAGGACGGTGAGCAATAGGAATGAAAAGAACCAAAGTAATTAATAGAATATGTAACAAACAGGATTGCCGTGTATGATTTGTGTTTCTAATGTTACAAATTCTTGCAATATTAAATCGGTTGTTTTGCTGGATAATCAAGTCAGTTTTAGCAGATACCATTCATCAAATTTTTAGTCAGGATTTGGTTTGGATTGCCCTTCAATACAAAATTGATGCTCCTGGCCAGCCATTGCGCCTGGACGTTTGTTTGCCCCGTGTTGGTGACGGGTCGCGCTGAGTCACCGGTAGCTTCTTTCACATCACCCACTGTGACTACTGCAGGCATCTGAACATAATTAGCCAAGGTCAGTACAGTCTGTGATGACGAAGCCCATTTTTTTAGGTGAAAAATTGCTAGCTTATAATAGCATTAAATTGTAATTTCACTCTGTATTCTAAAAAGAGGGTACACATTCTTAAAAACTGAGTTTATAGGATAATATGAAAAGATGTAAGAGGAGCCAACACCCAAAGCGCTGAGGCCTCAGTAAGAAAATCAACTGTTGAGTGCAAGGGAGCTGAGACAGCACGGGCTCATTAAAGCTGCCATTACGGCGACTCCCATCCTAACGCGGCCTCACTTGGTCACGTCTCCTTTCCTCCCTGTCCAGGCAGTTTATACTAAGCCTTTTTCTCTAAGGTATCGAGAAGGAACAAAAACATGGCCTTTGGAGTCAGGCAGCCCTGGATTAGATTTCTGGCTCACACGGGCCGTGGGTTCTTCTCAAAGTCACTACAAAATGTGGATAATGAAGTCTACTTCTCAGGTTGTCAGCGGAAGACCTGCATGAAACAGTCCATGTAAAGAGCGTTGCCATACACCTGGCACTTCACAAAGTGTAATTTGTTTCCTGTGAATGAGTAGACCAGAAAACTTCCAGCACTTTCTGATTTATAATGACAAGATCAGGCCAATCCAAAGTACTAAATGATAAGAAGACTTCAATCTCTTATTCTGCTTTTTTTTTAATGTCATATTCCATTTGAGTCCTAAGCATGTAAGTAGGTACCATGGAATGTAAACAAGTAAGAAACAGAAACATATTGAGTGAATAGTATGTGAAACAATGCAGTGACTCACACAGATGAAATAGCTTCTTGGCTGCACAAAAGAAGTAACATTAAAACATTTAAAAAGAGACTTAACATAGGAATAAGCTATTTTAATCAAGCAAAACCAAATTTATATTCATTATTTCTAAAAATAAAATTAGATTTTTCCAACCCTTAACATCTGCATTTTATAATATCTTCTAACCAAAATACAGATGCTAAAACAGAATTACAATATATCTTGTACAGCATACAGTTATGTTCACTGTTTACACTTACTTTAATTCTAGTTGGTCGTTATGTACTCAATGCATACTTAAACATCACTCATAAAGTTTTCACAATTAACAAAAAATGTGACAAGGCTGTCTTAAAACGGCTCTGCTATAAATTGTATAGAATATACAGAATTACAAAGTCAAGTATTTTTTTATCAAAATATACACCCCTCCCTGAAACTAACACAAGCTATCAACATTTTAAACGAATAATACAATTATAGAAAATATTTGCAAAATTATTTTTTCATGTATAAATATTCTGCCATATTTACTTTGGTCTAGAATTATCAGCATATGAGTCCACTTAAAAAATTTCCACATGTAAGGGCTGGGAGACATCACTACATGTAATAATTTTATATTTGGAGTTACCTCAAATCAAAATGAGTAAAATACACAGTAATTTTCTTTGATTCATAATCCTAATTGAGATTAAACAAATTAGTAGATCACAGGATTGCTTATTCAATATTCTCATTATCAATTCAAAAATGATTTCCATGAGCCCTTTGTGACTATCTCTTTCACAAAACTCAAATGAATAGTGCAGATGCACATATATACAATGATTAAAATAAAGTTGAATCCGCTTGTGTTTTCCCAGTTTCCTCTAGTATATAATACTGTATGTAAGCAAAAGAAGAAAAGGTAAGTGCAGATACAATATTGGGGTTACTTAACAGCCAAGTACTACAGTATAAAAAGCTTTGATCATGTCCTTTTCTGGGTGTTAAAATGCTTTCATGCCCACCCAAATCAATGTTAAGTCTTTGTGGAGACATCACAACACGTGGAGAGAGAAACTGGAGTCCTTGAGCTCTCTCTTCATAATGGCGACCACGCGAACTTGGATAACCTTGGGTTTCCCTCTATCAAATCCCATGAACACGAATGGCTGCAGGTCACCCTCAAACCAGGTTCTGGATACTGCTCATACTGGTGATCAAAGGGTAGGCATGTTTTCTCTCTCCCTCCTATTCTGGCAGTTTAACAAGTAAGAATGATGAGTTCCAGCTTCCCAGGAACCCAGTCCACATGATGGAACATCCTATAGGGCGATCAGCCTTTGGAGGCAATGCTGTTAATGGGGTGGGTCAGCAAAAATGAACACTAAAAACGTGTTGGGTTTTTAGTAAGGGGGCTGGATGTCTACAGAGATGAAGACAAGGCATCTGGCTTTGTGGGTGTATTTGAGTCACATAAGTAGGAGATAGAATCTTATCACTCCACATTCTATCTCCCCCCGCCCCAAGACAAAGCTACTGTTTGAGGCAAGGAGGCTCTTGCCCACTCAAGTCTTCAATGGGTGGGGCAGGGAGTATGTTTCTGTTGTCCTCCTGTTTGATACTAGTGTATGTTTGTGGGCTGCACAGCCTCCAAGAAGGCTAATAATTGTAGGGATTAGACTATCTGTTACTTTCAAGTGCCTGGAAATTCACCACTGTGTGCGTGCCTCATGCTAAATTTCCTGGACATGCCTCAAGCGGAATGGGAGGTGTCAGGTTTTACTTGAATCCTTGAGGCTGGTTAAGTCCGTCTGGCATAGACTTCCATATCCATGGCCTTGTGATGGATGGAAGACTGCAGGGAGTTGCAGAAGAATCTGATCTTCTTCTTTTTCTGATGTGAGGCCATTGCAAAGTAATACGCAGCACAGGTAACCACAGGTAAATTCTGGGAAGGCTCTCCCCCACAGATAAGGCATGACCTATGTTTTCTGTGACTTGACGAGTTGTAAGAATAGCTCAGCCATAACTTCAAGAGAACAGCATTCCATCTAAAGGCATACACATGCTCTTAAATCATATTCAAAATGCTTTCTATGGATTTTTCCATCAGTCCTCATTATTTGCAGATCTATTGCTCATCATTATAATTCTCTACAGGGGACATGGACAGTTAAAATGTCATAGTGATTTATATTGGTATTTTACAAGGTTTGTGTTCTAGAAAAGTAGTTCAAGATAATGTATGAATGTCCTACCTAGGTTACTCATTTCACACATATTTTCAACTATAATATTAAGTATTTCATATGTATCCATTAATTTAAACAATTTTTAATAGTGCAGAAGCTGGATGGGAATAATGACTGTCATAGATCGTTTACCTTTTAACAGATTTATGAATGTGTCCTTTTCATGGTATTTGACCCTTATTTTCTCCAGTGACTAAAGACAGTTCAGCAGCCAGTTCCTATTAGCACTTACTAGAGAGTTTTAAATTAGGCTAAAGTTAAGCTCTTTTATTTCACTGGCAGGAACACCACAGCTAAGAACTTCATAAACTTTCACAAGATACTTGGGATATTGGAAGATTCAGCTATCTTGTTTTTGTGCACTCTTGCATGAAGTTAATGCTAAAACCCTAAGTTGCTATTAGGATCCTTTTTCTGGAATTTTCACAAATGAGATTTTCTTTTTTACATTTCACTCCTTCATGACTGTTGTATGAACAAAATCAAACAAAAAACAAAAAACAAAAAACAATCCCAAACAAAGCCAACCTAAAAAAAAAAAACAATAAACCCACCAACTTATATTTTCGAAGATTTTTCTAAGTATTGCCACTTAAGGGACTTTTTCAGCAACAGTTTGTACATTATCTTTTTGGTCACTGCCATCTGAATCGACGGCATGTGGGTTCTCCATGAAATCTGAGTCTTCATGGCACATGTCACCTTCCATCTTCTCCCGCTGACTTGGGCTTTTGAATAAGTGTTTCTTCTGGTGCATTCCCAGGGCAGCGGCCGTTTTGCAAATCTTGGGGCACCGGAAGCAGGGATAGCCTTTCCCATCATGTTCCCGGATGTGCCTCTGTTCATGATTCCTTTTTGTGGAGAGATACAAAAAACTCTGGAAGCAGAACTGACAGTGGTAACGCTTTTCGCCAGTGTGAATTCTTTCGTGGATTTTCAGGGTCTCGTTCAACGTGAAGGCCTTGTTGCAATACTGGCAGACGAACTCCTTCACGCCCAGGTGGATGCGTTCATGTTTCTGTAGGTTTCCTTGCACGGAAAAGCACCGCCCGCAGGTCTTGCACTGGTACGGCTTCTCGCCCGTGTGGCACCTCATGTGCATCTTGAGTGTGGAAGGGCTCTGGAACTGCTTGGCACAGAGCTCGCAGGCATAAGGCCTGGCAGTGAGATGCCGGTGGGGCCTTCCTTGATTTCCAGCCCCTGAGCCTTTGTCACCATCGCAGAGCTCACACTGCAGCTTGGGCATCTCTTTATTCTCTTCCTCCTCGAAGGCCTTCCCCTGAGGAGCCTTCCCCACGGCACAGTCCAGTTCTGCCGGGTATTTACACTTACTGCTTGGGCTTCTGTTCTCATCCTCTTTCCTCCAGTTGACTTTCCTCATTTTTCTCAACTGTCTGGATTTCTTCTTGGGCTTGTAGTTGTAGTAAGGGCGCCAAGGCTGGTCCGTGGAATCTTGGTCACTTGCATCATCAAACATTTCGCTCAGCTCCACACACTCGCTCTGGCAAAGCCCGAGTGGGCTGTCTCTGTTGGCATCCGGGTCATTCTCCTGTGGCAAAGTCTCCTCCTGCACTTGACAACTGGACCGTCTCCCCCTTCTACAGAATAATTTAGACCCCAGGATATGCCTCTTCACAATGGCTTCATTCCCAATCTTCACTGTTATTTGGCAAAGGGGTGCCACGTTGCTACTGGTGGAGGTCCCGGGCAGAGCTGGCTTTGCGATGTACGTTTCAGTTTTACCAGATTCTTTAGTGATACCTGTGGTTTTGCTCAATGACCCTCCAGGATCAGCATCGTAGTTCGATTCCTCTGGTGTTTCTCCCCTGCTACTTGGTATGGGTTTCTTTTTCTCCTTAATGCTTTTGGGTCTGCTGACCACTCTACCCACTTTCTCTGGCTCAGGTTTGCCGTCATCTCTCTGGGACTGACCGACAGCCGGGTCTGAAGGGGCCCTCCTGCTGCTCGTCATGGCAGCAACAGTGTTACTGTGCATGATCACCGACGAAAACTGGCTACTATGCACAATGACCGAAGGCGCTGAGCCACTGTAGCTGATCACGGAGGCTGAGTTCTCGCTGCCATTACTCAACGGCAAACCAGGCACATCTCCCACCGGGAGGGTGGAACCAGGGGTGTTTTCAGTGGAAGAAACTGACACTTCAGTTGAATAAAAGTTATTGTCAAGATCGACTTTCAGCGTCTCCTCTCCCCATTTGGTACTCTCTGCATTTGGTACACTGGCAGAAGTGGACACATCCTGACATGCGGATGTTTCCAATGGGGCAGCCGGGCTGCTGGTCAAGGTGTTTACACTGTCTTGGAAACTCAGTGTGGGTAATTCAGAGCTGTGTGGATTCTGAATAACATAGGGACCAGGCGCAGGCTCATTTATCCGACTGTTTTCTTGAGCATTTTCATAGGAAGAATTGTGGTAGCTCTTATAAGGAGCCCTCTTGCATTTCATAGGCAATAGCCGATAAAGTTTATATGGATAAACACTAGGCTTCAAGCCTCCATTTGCTGTTTTTTTACTGATGGAAAGTCTGTGATCAATGGCATGGAAAGACTTCTGATGGTTTTTGAGTATATAGTAGGTCATGAAAGTTTCAAGGCAGAAAATGCACTGATACCGCCTTTCTCCCGTATGCCAAATCTCATGTCTTGTCCTGTACTCGGCCAATGCAAATACTTTGTTGCAGTAATGGCAAGGATATGTTCTCCTCCATGAGTGAACATTTGCATGTCGTCGGAGGCTGGATAAAGTCACGTAACTGCGTTTGCATACTACACAACTGTACAGCATTTGTCCATTAACAAATTTAACCATGTGGTCCGCTTCTGGCAAGGAACTTCCGGTACTAGAAAATTCGCCAATCCTGTTTTCAGATAATAAAGGTTCTGGACCCGTTAATGAACTTCCATTTTGTCCAATGGTAGGATAGTTTTCTAAAAAGTGCTGGTTTCCTCCAGGAACGGGCACATGGCTTGACCGCACACAGATGTGCTCATGCCGGTCCAGTCTGTTCAGCGTGCTGAACTGTTTGTTGCAGTACTTGCACACTAAAGGCTCCTGGGTGGGCTTGTGGAGCTGCATGTGGGCGCTGAGCAAAGTGCTGCTGTCGAAAGATTTGGAACAACAGCTACAGTTGTAAACGAGAGGTGGTGCTTCTGCGGGGGGCGGCCCTGGAACGTCGGAGGATTTATTTTCCTCTTCCCTTGGAAGGGGGACGTCTGCTTCATTGTGGGGAGATTTTGAATGAGAAAGACCTGCAGCTGGCTGTGGACTTTCTTGATTCACCTCCAAGCTGGTTACCGGAGGGGGTGCTGTATTTTCTGTAGGTGAATCAGAATCCTGGGGTACGGAGAGTGTCTTTGGCTTTCGGCATGTTTTCGGTTTTGCTGCAAGAGCTTCACCATTCTCTTTGCCTGTTTTCCCAGGTGAACTGCTCTCGTGCTCACGTGCAGGCTGACTTCTGTATGCCTCAGCCACGGAGGAGACGGCATACGAGTGCTCCGCCAGGGTGCGGACAGGCTCTACCTCGCGACAGACGGCAGTCCTCTCCAGGCAAAGGCTAGTGGTTCTCATGGAGTCGGAGACCTTTTTGAAACTTGCCCTCAAGTCCAGTGGAGAAAACATGTTATTATTATTTTCTGTTTCAATGATGGAAAACGCATTTGTGATCCTTGGCCCATTTGTGATCGCTGGTTCTTCATGCCTTTTTTCATTTTTTTCTTCCTTAACTACTCCCTTCTCCGTAATGCAGAATACATAGGGACCTGGGGAATTTGCAAAGCTGCGATC
>JAVSCE010003612.1:0-24126 GCA_032199065.1 Smutsia gigantea
CCCATCCGTGCTACATTAGGTGTGCTAATCGTTATGCCCCTTTTCCCCCCTTATCCCTCCCTTCCAACCCTTCCTCCCCAGTCCCTTTACCTTTGGTAACTGTTAGTCCATTCTTGGGTTCTGTGAGTCTGCTGCTGTTTTGCTCCTTCAGTTTTTTCTTTGTTCTTATACTCCACAGATGAGTGAAATTATTTGATATTTGTCTTTCTCTGCCTGGTTTATTTCACTGAGCATAATACCATCTAGCTCCACCCATGTTGTTGCAAATGGTAGGATTTGTTTTCTTCTTATGGCTGAATAATATTCCATTGTGTATATGTACCACATCTTCTTTATCCATTCATCTACTGATGGACACTTAGGTTGCTTCCATTTCTTGGCTATTGTAAATAGTGCTGCAATAAACGTAGGGGTGTATATGTCTCTTTGAATCTGAGATCTTGTTTCCTTTGGGTAAATTCCTAGAAGTGGAATTCCTGGGTCAAATGGTATTTCTATTTTAAGTTTTTTGAGGAACCTCCATATTGCTTTCTACAACGGTTGAACTAATTTGCATGCCCACCAGCAGTGTAGGAGGGTTCCCCTTTCTCCACATCCTCACCAACATTTGTTGTTGTTTGTTTTGGATGGCGGCCATCCTAACTGGTGTGAGGTGATATCTCATTGTGGTTTTAATTTGCATTTCTCTGATGATTAGTGATGTGTAGCATCTTTTCATGCGCCTGTTGGCCATCTGAATTTCTTCTTTGGAGAAGTGTCTGTTCAGCTCCTCTGCCCATTTTTTAATTGGTTTATTTGCTTTTTGTTTGTTGAGGTGCGTGAGCTCTTTATATATTTTGGATGTCAACCCCTTATCAGATATGTCATTTATGAATATATTCTCCCATACTGTAGGATGTCTTTTTGTTCTACTGATAGTGTCCTTTGCTGTACAGAAGCTTTTTAGTTTGATATAGTCCCACTGGTTCATTTTTGCTTTTGTTTCCCTTGCCCAGGGAGATATGTTCATGAAGAAGTTGCTCATGTTTATGTCCAAGAGATTTTTGCCTATGTTTTTTTCTAAGCGTTTTATGACTTACATTCAGGTCTTTGATCCATTTTGAGTTTACTTTTGTGTATGGGGTTAGACAATAATCCAGTTTCATTCTCTTACATGTAGCTGTCCAGTTTTGCCTACACCAGCTGTTGAAGAGGCTGTCATTTCACAATTGCATATCCATGTCTCCTTTATTGTATATTAATTGACCATATATGCTTGGGTTTATATCTGGGCTCTCTATTCTGTTCCACTGGTCTATGGGTCTGTTCTTGTGCCAGTACCAAATTGTCTTGATTACTGTGGCTTTGTAGTAGAGCTTGAAGTCAGGGAGCGTAGTTTGCCCCACTTTATTCTTCCTTCTCAGGATAGCTTTGGCTATTTGGGGTCTTTTGTGGTTCCACGAATTTTAGAACTATTTGCTCTAGTTCGTTGAAGAATGCTGTAGGTATTTTGATAGGGATTGAATTGAATCTGTAGATTGCTTTAGGCAGGATGGCCATTTTGACAATATTAATTCTTCCTAGCCAAGAGCATTGGATGAATTTCCATTTATTAGTGTCCTCTTTAATTTCTCTTAAGAGTGTCTTGTAGTTTTCAGGGTATAGGTCTTTCACTTCCTTGGTTAGGTTTATTCATAGGTAGTTTATTCTTTTTGATGCAACTGTAAATGGAATTGTTTTCCTGATTTCTCTTTCTGCTAGTTCATCATTAGTGTATGGGAATGCAACAGATTTCTGTGTATTAATTTTGTATCCTGCAACTTTACTGAATTCAGATATTAGATTTAGTAGTTTTAGAGTTAGGGTTTTTTATGTACAATATCATGTCATCCGCAAACAGGGACAGTTTGACTTCTTCCTTGCCAATCTGGATGCCTTTTATTTCTCTGTGTTGTCTGATTGCCATGGCTAGGACCTCCAGAACTATGTTCAATAAAAGAGGGGAGAGTGGGCATCCTTTTCTTGTCCCCAATCTTAAAGGAAAAGCTTTCAGTTTCTCACTGTTAAGTATAATGTTGGCTGTGGGTTTGTCATATATGGCCTTTATTATGTTGAGGTACTTGCCCTCTATACCCATTTTGTTGAGAGTTTTTATCATGAATGGATGTTGAATTTTGTCAAATGCTTTTTCAGCATCTATGGAGATGATCATGTGGTTTTTGTCCTTCTTTTTGTTGATGTAGTGGATGATGTTGATGGATTTTCGAGTGTTGTACCATCCTTGCGTCTCTGGGATGTATCCTACTTGATCATGATGGATGATCTTTTTGATGCATTTTTGAATTCGGTTTGCTAATATTTTGTTGAGTGTTTTTGCATCTATGTTCATCAGGGATATTGATCTGTAATTTTCTTTTTTTGTGGGGTCTTTGCCTGGTTTTGGTATTAGAGTGATGTTGGTCTCATAGAATGAGTTTGGGAGTATTCCTTCCTCTTCTCCTTTTTGAAAACTTTAAGGAGGATGGGTATTAGGTCTTCACAATATGTTTGATAAAATTTAGCAGTGAAACCGTCTTGTCCAGGGGTTTTGTTCTTAGGTAGTTTTTTGATTACCAATTCAGTTTTTTTGCTGGTAATTGGTCTATTCAGATTTTTTTGTTTCTTCCTGGGTGAGCCTTGGAAGGTTGTATTTTTCTAGAAAGTTGTTGATTTCTTCTAGGTTATCCAGTTTGTTACCATATAATTTTTCATAGTATTCTCTCATAATTCTTTGTATTTCTGTGGTGTCCGTAGTGATTTTTCCTTTCTCATTTCTGATTCTTTTTATGTGTATAGACTTTTTTTTTCTTGATAAGACTGGCTAGGGGTTTATCTACTTTGTTTATTTTCTCAAAGATCCAGCTCCTGCTTTCATTGATTCTTTCATTTCCATATATATTTTAGAATCAACTTATGTATTTGTTTTTATAAAGCTGCTTTTTCCTAATTCTTCTAATCTCGGAAAGGACATAGAAGCAGTGGCACCCCTTGGCAGCAAACACACCTCATACCTAGATGTTGGTTTCCAAATCTCATTCCCTACCCAGAGTAATCAGGGATCATTAAAGAAATGGCTAATTCCAGGTCTGGGCCTGGAAAATATAGCATGGACATAAGACTATGCTCAAAACTCAGTGGAAAATTCTCTAAAACATAAGAGCCTGCTTGAAGGGGCTTCTTATGGCCAAATGTGGGATAACTTGATCCTCCAAAAGACTAATGACTGTTATTGATTATAATACTTTGAATAACTAAAATTGCAGGATTCCATAACTATATTCAAAAGAATTTTTTTCAATGTACCGTAATATGTGAGCATTTCAAGTAGAAGAAATTTCTTGCACCTTTGATGATTGAGGGCATGCTTACAAAAACAACTCAAGAGCCCTCAAATCGCTAAGACCTTTCCTTAGTTAACAAACAGGGGACCCAATATGAACTGGATGTGTGTTTCAAGATCCTTACCAGGGAGAGTGAAGGGCTTCAGAGCTTCCTAATTCCCTCCCTTCATTGCTTTCCAGAAAAGCCTCTTGTTGTCCTGATGATACCAAATTGGATTCTGTTGATCAGGAGGACAGTGAGGACAGTGACCAAGTGACCAAGTAAGAAAAATGAGATGAGGGACCAAGAAGGCCCAAGGAATAAAGAGAAGCACGCAGCAATTCCCCATGTTGTCTGGAGTACAATTCTAAATTTCTTTGTTTTTGTATCCATTTATATAAATTCAAACCCACAAATATTTACTAAACAATTACTGTATCTAAATTTTGGTGACCACAGTTTTGCACTTTCCCATGCGTTTCCATTGTAGTGAAAACTGGTCTTTGAAGGGCCTGCATGAAAACTACCACTCCAGTCATCATCAATGTTAAATATTGAATCAAACAGTCCTATAATCCATCGTTGCCAGACTGTGTCCAGCAGAAGGTCAGGGTCAGCAGTCAGTCAATTGAATGAACACAGCCATTCATTCATTCCTTAATATCTTAGTCTGTATAATTACAGAATGTTGTTTAGTATGATGTTTTCAATTTAACTAATGTACTATGCACTGAGATTTTAAAATTCTACACTTTTCTCAGAAATCTTTCTAAAATATGCTTCAGTCTTTCCTGTTTTCTTAAACAGATTATTCATCATTTATGAAACCAAAATCTATCACCCTCCCACTCTTCCAACTCTGGCATCCTTCATCTCCTCCTGAACTGGTGTTGCTACTAGCAACGAAGGAGAAATGCCTGGTAGGTCTTCCCCATTTAATTTAGTCTTACCCCAAAATGAGTCAATGCTATCAGAGGCAATTTGTTTGCCTTTTTAACTTTCATGGTTGGAATCATTCTAGATGCTCGGACCTGCCAGCTGTGTAATTTCCAGAGAACCTGAATGTTAATATTTTCCTAATGTTTCATTCATCAGAGTTTTTCAGTTCAGAAGGATTTGTTTTTCTCACATTGACTATAATGTCTTGTGCTTGTACATTAACCCTAATTGTCATGAATATTCTGTTCATTTTAGGAAATGTAAAAATTTAACGTAAAAAAGAAATGTGACTTTTAGCCACAGATTTTCCTATTATATAAGTTCATCATGCCTGTCCTCAGGAGTAAGTTCTTCTAGTATGTAAGACATACTGCGAACCATTATTTGGATGTACAAAAGCCAACTCCTGGGAAACCCTGTGACATGAAGTCTGTTTTTATCAAATCACAGGACCCTTTGCATCCTGATTTTCTTTTAAAAAAAGCTGCAATCTAATAAGTTCAAGTTTTTTTCTTGTGTCAACTTTCACCCTAAAATGTTGATTTAACATTTGTTCAGTGTGTGCATATTGTGCCCCTGAAAATCTACACTTACCTATGATTCCTGAGAAAGGTTTGACGACCCTTCATAAGAATGAATGCCACACTCAATGCTTAAGAAACCCATTATCTCTGTTTTCCAGATGATATATTATGACATATACTGAATATATATATATATATTTCTCCTCCGAAAATATTTCCTATTATTTTCTTTTCTAGTGGGAAACTATTAGTTTCTTTTCTTTCCAAATATCTGTCAAGCAAGGAGATTTAATGCTTAACTTTAAATTTGACTATAAATCATTTTATACAAGAATTTCACTCCGGGACAGACTTGAAAAAGTTTTTGAAAATGTACTAGCCATTTTGATATGTCTGATAAGAAAGTAATGCCTTAAGGGAAAGAAACCTAATTTTTTTTCTAAATTTATTCAAGCCAATGTTTTCACAGCTGTGCATTTCAACCATGATGTCATCTGCTGTGGATATATTTCCCTTTTTTTAATCATCAAAACAGTATTATTTCAGTATCGAATCAAGGATGCACATCAACATTAGAAAAATATAAGCCCATAAATAAGTACGATGGAACTTTTATGATTCAAGAAAGCACATCTTTGAATGATAATATTGGGAAAATCACAAATCATGGAAACTAGATAGCAAATAAAACTTGAATAGAAGATGATGCAGAAAGCTACAGATGAAGTTACATAAGGCGATAAGCCTGTGAAAATGTGTTCATTACCTCCCAGCTGCCCCCAGTACACAAAGTGCCACCATTATGTTTAATAATAGACCAAATTTACTACCTAATTTAGAGCTGGGTGCTAGAATTTCCAAAAACGAATACACATTATAGAATACCAAGAAAAACTATTCATTTGAGATAAAGGAATTCATCTTATGGTTTGTTTTACTTACAGATTCCTGTAATTTTCTAGAAAAACAAATCTTAAAATAATTATTGGGGAACATAATACAAGAATACAAATTCTTTCACTAATCAACATATGAATATATGTCTTAAGTTAAGACCGTTTTTATCTGGTATTTCAGACCAGGATTCTCAGCTATAAGCAACAGAAATGTACTGGCTATTTCAGTGAAAGACAATCCATTCAAAGATTCAAAGAATGATAGGCTCACAAAAATCAGTGGAAGGTTAGAGAACCAAACTTGGAAAATACCAAGGCAGCTCTGGGAGGCTGGACAGGTCCTAGAGCAGCAGCACACATGGGTCAGCCTGCTATGGCTTCTGTGACAGCAAAGGACCTCCCATCATCCCTCATATCTTGAACATCCAATTAGCTAAGCCTTCAATGCCCAGTTTCTGTGTCCACCCCCTGGCTGCCCTGGGTCAGAAAGTCTGAGGTGTTAGCCCTCTTTTTAAGTAGGAGGTAGACACTACCTCCTACCAAGACTATCCAGGATAGGATATCTGCCCCCAAAACAATAGAGTGCTGTGTTGGAGAGGGGATATTAGATGCTGAATAGCTAAAACAACAACCATAATAAGTCAATACATGTTCCACAGAGCAATAAAGGAAATAGAATCATCATTATTTATGATTCACTTGATATAAATTAGTGTATGCCCTGGAAACCTCCTATAGGGTTGATTTATAATTAAACTTTAGTAAGATGACATAGTTTACTGCTTTCAGTAAATATTTTAAGGAAGAATTACATTTGATAGTTTTTCCCTAAATTTGAACTAGGAAAGGCAATTATTAAAATCATCATAATTAGTAATTGGAAAAAATTGAATCACATTGTTGTTTCTGCTTAACCAAAACTAAAGAATTCAAATGCCACAGAGAACATTGCTAAGAGCCTCCCTTTATATTATCCTTCTTTGTATATTTTATTTTTCTTCTTCTGTCTGAATTGAAGTATCCTGCTATGAGTCACATGAATATTTATCTCATTTTATTGTCCTTCTTGGTAATCTTTTTCATCTAGTCAGTGGACATAACTGACTACTCTGTGCTAATTTATGCACAACAATGAAATTACAAATATAATGATAATATAGCCTCAACCCCCAGAGAAGTCATAGTCTAACAGAGGAGACAGATGCAGCCCTCACCTCGGAGAACTCACTGTCTAATATAGGAGACAGATATATAACTAGGAAACAGTGATTAATAACAGTTACATGTAGGGCATTATGGGAGATATCTGGAAGGACTGGGCAGTAGAGATGACAGAAGGGCTCAGAGATGACTTCCTGGAGGAGGTGACACCTGAACTAGGGCAAGTAGCTGAACACACCCCAGACAAGGCAAGGAGGTAGATGCTTGGGTTGTGTGAAGATCATAGGAAGCAGTCTGGTGTGTGCTTATGGCTGTATTCAGCATACAGTAGGGGTTGCAGAAATGTATGTTATGTTCTTGTAACCTTGTAAAAACAGTGCGATCAAATGATAGTAAAAGGTGATGATGCCAAAGTGGGAAGAAACGAGTAAACTTCTTCTGAATTTGTGGAAGGCAGGATTACTATGACAAAAAGAAAGGCTCTGATTCCCAGTCCTTCCGCCTCACTGGATGTGTAATCTTAAGCGGATGACTCAGTTTCCATCATTTGCTTTGCCTTTGTGTGATTCTGCCCCACACCATCCCAGCGATGGTCAACATATTGCCGTCTGTAAATATAGGTTACATAACTGTCAAGAGCTATTAGCAAGGAAATCCTGGAATCAGAAAAATTTGGGAGTAAAATGTGACAAGTAGATGTATTCTCTCATTATAAAGAGGAAAAGTAAGAACTGAAGTTGGTTAGTGATTGGTTTTTACCAAAACCCTGACTCTGACTTAGTGCTCCTGCAGCCATTACCAGGGCTGGAAAAAGCCGTTGCAGCTGTGTACCATTTCAGAAATCAGCTTCATGCACCTCTCCCACATAATCTTTGCCACAGCTAAGAAGCTAGGGTCTTCATCCCCATGTCATCTAGACTCAGAGAAGTTTTATGACTGGCTCAAGGTTATCTGGCTCACAAGAAGCAGGTCAAAAGAACAAATAAGGAGGGCTTAGAAAAGCAGACCACAAGAAGTAAACAAATGACTTGGTTTGATCCCTGGTAGCTGGAAATCAAGATATACCAGTTCAGAGAGAGTAAGAGAGGCTCTTGAAAGAGAATAAAAAGCCTCACTTAGGAACTAGAAACCTAGCAAGACCTAGGACTCTGCATTTAGAGCCAGGGGCTACTTTCAACTTCAGCCAGACAAGGAAACCTCAGTCAGGAGACTTCTCCAAGTCTCTAAAGCTAATTAATAGGAAAACTAGGTAAAAAGTTCAGGACTCCTAACTCCTAGGCCAGTGTTCACTTAACCACATTATTTCCTGGTTGGGAAGATCAGTGCAAGCTCAATTTCTAGTAGAAGCTGGAAGGATACAGGGCTGATCTTTTACAGTGGTGGTTCTCATGAACCACACTTCCCAGTTTTCATAGCCTTATAAAAATACAAGGGTTTTCCCTTTCCCCTTGAATTTGGGCTGATTCTGTGACCTTAACCAATAGAACATAGAGGTAGTGACAGGGTGCCAATTCCAAGTCTTAAAAAAGGCCTGGCAGTTTTCATTTTTGCACTCTGGAAGAAGCCAACCACCCTACATAAGGAGGTTGACTATCTGGAGCCTGCCACCCTTTGAGAAGTCTAATCTAGCCATGTGGAAAGGCCATGCAGAAAAGAGCTGAGGCCTCTGGCTGGCAGCCTCAGCTGAACTTCAAGCCAACAACTAACACAAGCTTGCCAGCCATGGGAGTGAATTCATCCTGAAAGTGCACCCTCCACCCAGTCAAACCTCTCAGCCATGTAGAGCAGACTGTCCCAACCAAACCTCACCCCAAAAACCAAAATGGTCACTGTAGTCAGCCACTAAGTTTGGAGACAGTAGTAAGGAGCTGAAACAGAGAAGGTATCTGCTCATGGCCTCAAGGATCTACTAACAAATCTCAAAGACTCATCTCCTCATCTGGACAAAGCCAGACATTGTATCCAATGGCTTATCTCTGACTCCTTCTGGTCCTAAAATTCTTTGAGCTGTGACTCTTTCCTGGTTCATCCCTATGGCCTCAAACAAGCCTGGTGTTTACATGATAAAAAGATTTTTGTTTCCAGAAGGTGTCTGGCCTGACAGGAATTGCTTTTCCCACCAAGGAGTAGGAATGTAGGTTATAAGAAGGGAGGGAGAATGGTCTCCCAGAGGTAAAGGCAGACAAAAAAAGAAGCTCCAAGAGTTTGGATACTGGCAACAAGGAAAGAAAACACAAAGTTTGACGCAGTAGAGGACACAGGGGGGATTGATAGACTAATTAACAGAACATCCATAGGAAAAGCACCAGGCATTCCTGAAGCAGGCAGATCAACAGAAATTGACTTGAGAAATTGATTTTTGTTTAATCTAGTTTTGCAGGAAGTGCTTACAAATGTGCTGGGCTTGTAACTAGTTACTCGCAGATGGTGAGCAGACAGGAACATGGATGGAATCTCCAGAAGAGTTGGGAAGAGGGTATAGCAGTTATCTACACCACCTCAATGCTGTGTGGTAACCAACCACAAGACTTCTGTGGCATATACCAGTGGGCATTTATATACCAGTAAGCATTTATTTAGCTCATGAGTCTATGGGTTCCTCTGATGGAGGTTGCGCTTGGCTGATCTTGGCTGAGACTGCTTACATCTCTAGGAGTTCACTAGCTTGTTGGCTGATCTAGTGTGGCCTTGGCCAGGATTACTTGGCTCTGGTTCCTAGTGTTCTCTTCCTCCTCCTAAGAGCAGTGCACTCACCCGGGCATGTCCTTCTCTTGGCAGTGACAAAATGTGGGAGTGAGTAAACCCAACTGCACAAGCAGTTTTAAGCTTCTCGTTGTGACATGTTTGCTATTGTCCTATTGGTCAAAGCATCTCACATGGCTGAGCTGACAGTCAGAGGAGAATTGCAAAGGGAATGGCTGTCAAGTGGGGTTAAAAATTATGACCATTAACCAATCTACCATGGATGTTATTTTGTAAAAATCAGCTTTAAAAATGGACAAAGGGAGCTTTTCAAAGGCTTTATCAGGACCATGTATCTGATTAGGTAGTGTTACTATTAGCCTCTGGTGACTTGAAGCAGAGGACACTTTCCCCTTCAAGAAGGAGTTCCTGCTGCTCTGTGTGACCCTTGGTCCTTTACTGGCATTAAAGGAACTCATATTTCTGCCTGGTCATTCACATGACTATCCTTTTAGGACCACCCTTCAAGATCCCCTTCTTTTTTGAAGGCACCTAGGGACCATTGGACTTTGGAGTCTGAGGAAGGACATGGTCCTGAAAGATAGGAAATAAACGCACTAATTGCAATACTGGTGGTTTTCCAAATGTCTGTCAAGAGACCCAGGTGTATTCCCAGGAAGGAACTGTTGAAATGAGAATGATGCAACAGATTTAATTATATTGCACTATTTATCTATTACAAAGTAAAGATGACCTGGATGATGGATCAGAATGCAAATCAGATAGTAAGACATTGCCCGTGTTTATCTAGGACTCCCAATGGAGATAAACTGAGCACCTGTCATTCATAACTAATGGTTACTGAGAGAGAAAGTCTGCTGGAAGGTGGGAGTAACCATTCAAGAACTGCCAATTCCCGTTCCTCTGAGGCTGTCTGACTTTATAAAGTCTTTGATGAATTGGGTTGTTTGGCATGGGCTAGTTACCCAGAGCTTGAAAACCACAGGCAGACATGATAACACGAACCTGCATAACCAAACTCCAGACCTAGACTCATGATGGTACTGCCAATAAATTCGGACCATGTGAGGCCCTCTGGCACAGCAACCCTGCTCCCCAGCTGACATTTCTTTAGCCACAGAACACACTACATTAGATGAGTCTGTAGCCATAGGGCCCTCACCTTCTAGAAGCTCTGACCCCCAGAAGTGTACAGTGTCCTGATACAAGGAATTTTTCCAATAAAAACTGTGGCATTCGATGCAATATAAATACTGTTTATATGATTCTTGCTTTGGAAAGTGAAATCCTAGCAAACAGCAACTTGTATTTAAATGGCTCTGGTTGACCACATGATAAGTTGGAACTTGATTGGAAAATATTGACACACGTAAAACTTCCCCAGTAATTCTCACTCCAGAGGCTGAGCAGATGTTCTTGGTGTCCCACCCAACCCCTTCTGCACCTGAAGGCCACTTATTATGGAAAACTGTGACTCTCTGCCTCAAGTCTTTTTTAAATCATTGTGGGAGCATATTTGGTCCATGCACAAGGCAAGCTGAACATACCAGAGTCTCAGAAGTAGCCCTCAACTAATTGATGGATAAAGATCCCAGCTCCCTCACCTTTAGAGTGGAATATCTCTGAAGAAGGTAGTGGCTACTTTCTTGATAATGAACCCCACTGGGCCTCTTTCCCTGCCCTGTTTCACCTCCCCACTCCCCTGTCAGAGTTTCCTGGGATTGCCTCCCAAATCAACTACTTGCTCTAAAATCTGCATTTCAACACAAAACAGTACCCAGGCTCACAAGACAACACAGTCAAAATAATAAGCTGAGAGTGTTAGCAAAATAGTACCCTAAGATGTTTGTTGTTGTTCTTGCCAATGTTGAGTTCAGCAAAGGAGGAACCAGTATTATAAGGGAAATGGAAGAAAACTGAGTTTATGAGATTCAAGCAAGGCAAATCCGAGGGCTTCTAGATGGGTGACAGGTAGACAGACAGAGGAAAGTGTGGCCTATCCGTCTAGGCCTTAGCCTGGGGGCCAGAGGCAGGCAAACAGCACACTTGAGGAAAGGTAGTCTTCAGCCTCTACCACCTGTCTCTGTGAAGCTATACAAAGCCTTATATAAAGAACAACAGAATTCTCCGTGGCTCCTTTCACAACTTGCTTTTTTTGCTCAAGATCACATTTCTGAGTTTTTTTCAATATTGATATAAACACTCTTTTTGATGGACTCACAGTAGTCCATGCTCACGAATATAGCACAATTCACTGGTTTATTCTCCTGTTGGTGGATTTTCAGACTGTTCTAATGTTTCAGGATTGCAGCTCATGCAGCTCATGCTGTGCATGCGTCTGCACCCGTGTGTGTGTCTGCACATGTGCATGAGGCTTTGGATGCGGGCAGGCTTGCTAGAGGGAAACACCACCTCCACAGCAGTGATCACCTCTGTGGTGGGCACAGTGAGAGTGGGGTCCTTGGAAGGAGTATAATAGTTCAATGGGTGTCAATCTCATCATGCCGCATGTCTTTATGTCTGAAATGCACTTCATAATTTAAAAATACACAAACCTACTTGGCTTTGGATAGGCTTTTTCTGTCTTTGTTACCTTGTTAAAAACCTCTCTGAAGCACACAAATCACTGATGCCTGCAAGAAGCATGTACTAAAAACATATGGAATCAGTCTGTGCCAAGTTGGCAAAACTATCGATAGAAATAAGGGAATTATTTAATCTGTGCCTAACAGAAAGTTTTTCTCTGACTTTAGTTTTTCCTTTGTCCCCCACTTTTAACAAAAAATCCACTTTCAGATGTTGACTTACATAAATAGTCCTCACCTCTTGGGGAATTCCAGGAGTGCTTTATCCACTGGGCACTGAAACCAAGCAGCTCTGTGAGAAAAGTGATCTGGGTCATTTCGGGCTTTCATCATTTGTTATTTCAAGTCAATAAAAATAGTTGGCCAGGAAGGTGACTCAGGATTTGGCTTGCTCTGTCTTACTTGATTAAAATAATAGCAGATTGATTTAGCTTATTTCATTTCTTACCTCTTTATTTTTGCTAGAAATTAGATAAAATGGCTAGTATTCCTTTCTGACATCCAATCAGTTGACTCTGAGCAAAAAATTATTTTCACCAAATTGATGTGATTGCACACAAGATTTCTGAATTAGAGAGCCCTCTTTTTTCCTCACTTCCTCACCAAAAAGTCTGTCCATGGAGGTATATTTCGAAAATAGAAAGTGAGCACAATGACCATGTGAGTGTCCATTAGAAGGAACTGGGGCTGTGATTCAGCTCTTTTGCGGGCACTGATTACCTGATCAAGGCAGCCATGACTTTGCTGCTATTTAGAGGTGATATCCTGAATAATGAAATCTTTCTCTTTTTGAGTGTCTCCTTTAGTTTAGGGATCTCAAAGTGTTTAAAAATATTAATGAAACCTCAAGGAACTTCTATGCTAGCAAATATCAGGCCATCAATAGTGTATCTTAGCAGAAGATACACTATTAGGAGTGCTCAGTAGAAATAATACTGTAAAATCCTAATAGCTGAGATTCATAAAACACATAATATGTATGAGGCATGGTTAATGAATGGCTGTTTTTACATGATCTCACTTAATCCACACAATATGCTATTCCCGTTATACTACTATTACTCCCATTGTGCACGTGAGAGGGCTGAGGCACAGAGAGCTCAGGGAATTGAACCTTAGTTCTAGTTCGTACGAGAACCAGGATTTGAATCCAGGCAGCCTGGCTCTTTACTTCATGTTCTTGACTCCTTTGCCCTGCTGAGGCCAAGAGGGGCGAGGTCACTCACGAAGGGTCACACAGCTGTCGGATGGTGGGACCAAGGCTTTAACCCAGGTCATCTTCCTGTGAAGTCTTAGATGTTAATTACTACATTTCTAGAAACAAAATAGCAGTCTTAAGTCCTTACTCAAGGTCATTCTTTAAATTATTAGCGATTCATACAAGAATCCCATTTTTCCCAATTACTAGGCTGCCTCTGAGGTACTAGCCAACAGTTTAAAATAATAAAATTGTAGGGCATAAATTCTATGTACATAAAGGCTCTGCCCTGAAGCAGCAGTAAGGGCCATCTAAAGATCTAATAAGTTAGAAGAAGGAGGTAAAACATGCCCTTATGCTCCCAGAAATAAAAAATTACCAGCTGCTTTTGAGTGGCTTGGAGTTAGAAAGAGTCCAGAGTCTTCTACTTTAGAGCAAAAAGACGATAAAAGTTAAGTGAACTGCTGGAGTGGATGCTGTGAATAACATACTTGAAGAATCTAAGTTCTAATGATACTTCTCTCCAGCACAATCACCAGCTCTCTTAACATGAGCAAGTGTGACTTGTAGCAGAGGAGTGCTGGGTAAAATCCCAGTGTGGGCAACAGATAGGAAATCAGCCTGGGGGAGGTGCCTCTGGTACCAGATGTAGCAGAGACTCACCCTCAGGGCCTTGCAAGTGCTGACCTGTGCAGGATCAAGGTTGCAGAACTTTTCCAAGTCAGACTCTTGAAAATGCAAGTAAAGGGCAGGTTCCCTAGTCCTCCACCTGAGGTCTCTGGAGGGTAGACAGAACAGAGCCAGAGCAGAAGCAGAGCGGGGTCTGGATGGGGCCCTGTGGGAGCAGTGCCGGAGTCTCCTATTCTTCCCAAATGGGCCTGGGAAGAGGAAGGCAGGTGAGGGCAGGTGGTCACAGGGGCCACCAGGTGGGCTGCACATCCTGGGATGTCTTCTCTCTGCTCCTGAGGAACTTCTAAGCAGTAAGCACCACACTGGAGCTTGAGAAATCCTGCTTGTGTGGAGTGCCCTGACCTCTCAGGCCTCTCTTCCTACACTCTCTCCCTCAACTGTTCCCACCCACTAAGTCCATACCGTTCTTTCCCTTGAAGGTCCTCACCTCATGGCTTTCCATTTGCTGTCGCCTTGACTGGGAACCGGCCCCAGCTGTGCATGTGGATGAGTCCTGCTCTCCCCACCTCCACCCCAACACACCAGCCCAGGGCCTTCCCAGGGCGCCCAGAGTGAAGGGGCGCCTCGCCCTCCTGCACGCCCTTGCCATCTCAACTGCCATCTGAAATGATCTCGTTCAAGTTTACACGGATCTGTGTAACGGATGCGCCCTCTCTAATGCGAGCCCTGTAGTGGCTGGGGTCTCCTTTCCCTTAATGCTGTCAAGGGTGCCTGGCACATAGTGGGCCCTAAATAAATGTGTGTTGAATTAACTCCATCCACCTGTTTCAGGCACAGAAGGCTGTTATTTTTCCAGTTAGTCCATGCTCCCCTGTGGTATATTTATTGGGTCCACCCTCTCCAATGTGCATCTTTGGAGACACCAGATCCAGGCACGGGAGTTTTCACGTCTGTGATGTTATAGGAGTCACACTGGACTCCTGAGTGTTGTGTAACATGAATATAAAAAGAAATTTGGTCTCTGAAACAATGCAAATGTCCAAGAGGAAAAAGGAGTGGCAAACCGTCCGTGGAAACCCCAGAACACCACTCAGCAGTAAAGAGGAAAGGACCCCTGACTCACGCAGCATAGTGAACCTCGAAAACGTTATGTTGTGTGACAGAAGCCAGACACAAAAAGCACATGTTGTATGGTTCCATTTCTCTGAAGTTCTAGAACAGGGAATGCTAATCTCAGTTATAGGAATCATAAAGTGGCTCTTCATGTGGGGTGTGGAGTGACCAGAAAGAGGAGAGAAGTCTCTGGGTGAGATGGAAACATTTTCTCTTGTTTTGGGCAGTTGTTACACAGGTGTATACATTTGTCAAAGGTCAGTAAACTGGATATTTAAGAACTGTGCATTTTTTTGTCGTTAAAAAAAAGTTTAACAAGCCCATTCTCAACAATCCAAGGGTAAAACAATGAAATAAAGCCATACATATGTTTAATTGTAAGAAGGAATTAGAACTGCCAGAGTCTAATTGGATAAAACAGCACAATGTGATTGGAGTGACTTTTTCTGATGAAACTCTGAAGAGCCCAGTTCAGGCTGGTGAAAGAAAGAAAAGGGAATTTATGATTTCATGCAGTTGAGAAGTCCAGGCGTGGAATTGGCTTCAGGGTTCAAGGGTGACCTACGACCGGGCCTCCACAGCTCTCTGCTCCATTTCTGCTTTCTCTCTGTTGGCTCATTCACGAGCCCTTCCCATAGCAGGATGGCCAAGGAGGATGAGGGCTCAAGCGAAAGGCCTGGACTGGCCCTTGTTAGCCCCCCACCAATCACTGCAGCTGGTGGATGGAGGAAAACCTAGCCACATGTGAGAGGGTGAAGGACCAGAGATCCCCAAAAGAAAATCAGGGGCTGTCATGAGAATCATAGTGGGTGACCAGGAAGGTGAACAAAATTCCCCCAAAGGCCACTGTGATATTAGAACGAAATGCTGGACTGAAGTCCAGCTCCTAGGGGCTGATTAAATGCCACCATTCACTCTACTGTGTGTCAAGAAAATATATTTATTGATAGCAGCTAACTACCTCCAAATTGGTGGGCTGGGCCCTTTTGGTGTGAGGAATGTTTTAAATTTCATTTCCTGTTGGAACATCTAAAACCTGCCACAGAGAAGTAGTAAACAAGCTCATTGTGCCTCATGCTTCCCCTTTCCCACAGGCGGATCATCGCTTCATCTCAGGAAGTTAAAACAGTCTGGATTAACAACTGCCTGGTGGAAAGGGGCCTCCTCCAGTCCCTAACCTCCCATATTATACCCCAGCCAAGACCTATGGAGAGGATGCCCCGAAGTGGCATTTGCACGCAGCCTAAAAGATTCCACAGGCTGCTGGAAAATCCCCAGACCAGGGCGTTAGGGTGTCTCTACTTACCTTCTACTTACCTGAAGAGGAAGCACACCTTTACACATCCCATGAGAGTTTTTAAGAACTGATTAACCTTCTGAAATACCTTTTGGTCATTCATTTTCCAAACTCTGCATCTACAGTTCTGAGGAAACCAAGCACATGGGCAGATTCTTTCTTTTCAGTTTGAACAAGGTACAACTTTAGCTACCAGTTAAAAGAAAAAAACGTCTAGTACTCTTTTCCTAAAATACTTAGCTAAATGGTTGTTAAACTTAATTTATTTGTAAAATAGAAGTAGACCATTCATATCACAATAAATCCTGGAGATGGTAAGGAATTAAATGTACACACTGAAGTCATTTTCAAAAACTAGAACTACACATGGGCAAATGATTAAAAAGCACAGTAAGTTTAAAGTCTGATGACAAGTTAGAAAAATACTTGCAATAAATTTGAGATACCAAATGATTCTATTTCTAGCATATAAGGGCCTCCTACTACTTGATAAGAAAAATCACCAAAATCGCAATAGAAAAATGGGCAAAGGATATAAACAAAAACTCAAAGAAGAGCATATGAATCTTACTACTAAATAAAGAACTAAAAATTAAACAAAATTTTAATTTGGGGACAATTTTAATAATGGGATGTCATATTTCTTCTATGTCAGCAAAGTGGCTTTTAAATGAGCAAATGAGCAGACTAAGATGTACATAACTGGTACGGGTATAAATGGGAAGAGCTTTTCTAATAAGAGGTTTTGCCTGAAATAGATCGACATTCTTTGGCCCTGTAATTCCCCATATAAGAAGCAACCTAAGGAAATAATAGGAAAATTAAAATATGCACATAGATACCCATCACAGCACCATTTTTCTACAGATATCACACCCTTATTTAATAACACCCAAAACTATAGGTAGCTAAGAGTGCAATGGGAAAATAAAGAGGTGATAGTATATTTACCAATGGAATATCTTGTAGATAGCCACTCAGATTGCTTACATGACAAGATACCATGTTAATATTATAATGCTAGATAAAAAAAGAAAGAAGAGAAAATTGTATATGCAATATAATTAGATTGTATAACTGTATGTAAACACATGTATGCATCTACAATTCTATATAATAGGAAAAAGAAAACATGAGACCCCCCCAACATGTTAAACAGGATTTTATGCAATAACTTTTCTTTGCAACACTGTGCTTTCCCAAATTCATTACTTTTGACAAATGTATTACTTTTGACAACCAGGAAAATTTCATTTAAAATAAAACAGATGAGAACTTCAGTGGTATTCTCTCAAGGAAATAAAATGATTATAAGAGTAAACTTGGCAACTTTCTCCCAAGATTATTCAACTTCTTTGTTAAAATATTTTCGTTTTCAAGCCTATACAGGTCCATGAAGAAAACTAAACATTTCCAACAGCTGAATGGAGAAATTAAATGGATGTTAAAAGATTTATATTAATCGCTGCTGACAGGAGGTGTCATGACTAACTTTCAAAAGGGTAATTAGTCTCCTCCTCTGTGGTAATTGCCCCTGAAATCCAGGCTGGATGGGCTGTGCCTGGATTCCAGGGTTCACTCTCTGGGGACTTAAGGAGTCACCGTCACAAAGGCTGTCCAGGGTGGCTCGTCAGGCCTCCCTCAACATGTTTGGTGACGTGAACACCTATCTGGCATCTGAGCTGTGCGGACCTGTGACAGATGAGCTAGGCGGTGCCAGACTCAGGGAAGATCCAATGGCCTGTTTCTCAAATTTAAGGAGTGGTGGAGGTAAACAAGATCAAGTGCCATGAGCAGACCCCAGAGGGCTGTGTGCAGAAGCCTGAGAGAAACTGTGGAATTACACGCTGCCCAGTCCACCAGAGACAGAGAGAGAGCCTCAGGCGTTTGTTTACTGCAATTGGTGGAGCATCTCCTTTCCAGAGCCTTAGCTGGGGTTCTCCCTGAAGGCAGGCTTGGAGACAAGGATTAGATGCAAGCAGTTGATTTGGACGGTGATCCCCGGAAGCTCAGTGAAGGAATGGGAACGTGATCAGGGAAGGAAGGACCTGCAGTAGAGGGTGTGTCAGCCTTCAATCCCACTAGAGACCCTCTGAGGAAGTGTGTGGTGCCCGACTTTCTGTGGTCCTACTGAGGGGCAGAGAGCTGGGATTCCCATCCCTCAGTGGGTGAAGCCTGGGCCTTGGGCATTGACTCCAAATCCCTGGTACTTGCAGACTGCCTGCCATGTGCTGGTTAGCCACCCGCCAGGATGCAGGAAGTAGGGCAGGAGCTACCTGTAGGTGACCCACAGGACATACACACATCTCCATATCAGCCCGCACCTCAGCCACCTCACAGTGACCCCACTGGCACCTGTGCCCCTCGTTTCCACCCTCAAGGGCTACACCATATATACGGAGCTCTTAGAAATGGCCTTGCTTGGCTTCCAAATGGGAGTCCCTTGCAGGAGATTGGGAGGTGGCAATGGATCCTCATCAGCTTTCCTCTTGGGCTCCTGGAATCTTCCTCCCAAACAGCTCCTTTCCCCTGGTCTAGTTTCCTCTGTCTGGACCTCAGCTCTGCTCCAAGGGCCAAATGTTAATGGGTCTTTGGTTTTATTCATCTGTCCATCCATCTACCCATGCATCCATCTATTTTGATTGGGAAGGATGGGAGAGGTATGGGAAAGGAAAAAACTAACAGGGCATTATCTCTGAGAAGCAGAGAGGGAGAGTCGTCAAGGTATTGCCATGTGAATAGTGGTGAAATCTACTTCCATAGAGCAAACAGGAATGAAGAGACTGATCTTGTAGAGAATGGACAAAAACAGTGGAAAGATACTACTTTTGCCCTAGGGAAATAAAAATCATCTTGTAGGAAGGCCAGTTGAGACTATGCAGATAATTTGCTTTCATATTATTGGCATCATTTTCTTTTTCTGTTGATGTTTCTTGTCTGGAACAATTATTACAACAATCTTGTCTGTGGTGTTTTCCAAGTGGTGATTTTTTCTAATTCCATTATTTCATCTACATTTATTCAGTGGAATTCTGCTGTCACAAAAAGCTTTCCCTTTTTCCCTATTTACTTATTTACTCAATTGTTTTATTTATTTATATCAGTATAGACTCCTAGGTAGTTATTGTATTCTATGGGTTATGATACGTTATGATCAGTATTTGTTTTGTCAGTCAGAATGTCCCAAACCTAGGAACCAGGGTTTTAAAGCATATTTGCCACAAAAAGCTGGCTGTGTGACATCTCTCCAGGTTTCCTGTGTTTTACAGAAAGTGAGTCCCCATAAGGCTGAAGTAAAAAGGCACTAGGATTGTTGAGACAATGTAAGCTTCCAGGTAGGTTGGCTATAGCCTTCCAAACTCAAAAGCACCATTTGACAGTAATAAGGCAAAAGGTCCATAGGAACTCTCACTTCCTCACATAACTGCCTTGGACACCTGAGTTCTGACCCAATCCAGAGGACATGCACACCTCCCTTTATTGTGCTCCACTTCATGGCCCATCACAGATACTGCATTTTTTACAAAATGAAGTTTGTGGCAACTTTGCATCATGCACGTCTATCATCACCATTTTTCCAATAGCATCTGCTTACTTCACATTTCTGTGTCACATTTTGGTAACTCTCGAAATATTTCAAACTTTTGCATTATTATTATATTTGTGATCTGTGGTGAGTGATTACAACTCCCTGAAAGCTCAGATGATGGCTAGCATTTTTTAGCAATAAAGTATTTTTTGATGAAGGTAAGTACATTGTTTCTTTAAACATAATGCTATTGCACACATAACAGACCACGGTATAGTGTAAACATAACTTTTATATGCTCCAGGAAACAAAAAAATTCATTTGACTCACTTTATTGTGATATTTGTATTATTGCAGTGGTCTGTAACTGAACCCCCAATATCTCTGAGGCGTGCCCCTACTGGCTTGGCAGAGGTAATAAGTAGTCAATATGAGGCTTGGGGATCCACCCCGGTGGTGCTCCATCTCACTCACACTGAAGTCAGCTCACCAGCAATGTGACAGGGCCATGAGGGAGACGTTTATGTTGGCACCCTCCAGGGAAGGCAACAGATAAAACCTAAGTCGCGTTGGGTCTGACAGTTTCAGAGTAATCTATAGGAAATGGCAACATGTTGAAATTACTCTCTTGAATATAAAGTGGCCTGGCAAAGAGACGAAGGGCTCCAAACTCCTTGTCACAGGGAAAATAATAGATCTGGACCATGTCCAGACTGCCTGGGCAAAGGGGAGGGCAGGGCAAGAGCATGGAGACCACAGGGTGGTAGGCCACAGGCCGCAGGCTCCAAGGCAGACAGCCTGACTGTGAGTCTGAAGCTTTGCCACTTAAAACCCTTGGACACATGACGGAAATCCTCTGAGCTTTGGTTGCCTCTTTTCCAGGGGCATTTGATGTGGGGAGGCAAATAAGAATGACTATGTTCTGTGGACTTTTCCCCATTTGCTTCCCCAGGTCCACCTTCCACCCTTTGCCCTGCTTGTGCCCAGGAGACTGGCCTCCCCAGTCAGCACCCCTCCGGGGCCCCGGCCTGCCAGCTGGATGTAGTCAATGGGAGCCCCCCGGGGAAGGCTGAGAGGTGGTGGGAGGGAGGGCTCAGAGGTGTTTATGCCTTTCCCCCTCCTCCCACCCTTCTGCTCATATCCTCTCAGGCCCAGGCTCTGCATGTGGCAAGTTTTGGCAAGTGGCCCCCTACCGTGCCAGCAGCCCTCATTAGACTATTTCAATCCTTGCTCCTTCAGCCTCAGGTGCTAAAGGTTTCCCACTCCTGCTCTCCCCTGGGCACTTTACCATCCCGTCGGTCCCCTAGCCCTGCCCTGTCCCTGTGAAAGTCTCTTCACTGAACCCCCTTCAGTGGAACTCTGAGTGCCACCTGTTACCCGCCGATGCAGGCTGACATGTGCAGCACAGAGGGGCTGGGAGGGTTAAATGAATGCCCCTCCAAAGCACTTTCCTACCCAGGGCATCAGAAGTGCCTTGGAAATACTAGTTGTGGTGCTGTCCACAGCCTCTCCCATTACCCTTGGAAGCTACACTGGCTGGTGACAAAGGCAGAGTTGCTTTCAGAGGGAGCGAGGGAGGGTGGGGCTCTGGAGCATCCTGCTGTAAATGGGGCCGAAACATAGGATCTAAGAACCAAGCTCTGCAGGATTAAAATGGATGTTGTTGGGCTATGCTGGCACTCCAGGCATTGAGTCGAGAGCAACTAGTGCAAACACAGTTTGTCCTGGACCGGGAACCTGAATGGCGATACTACAGAACCTGGTTTGTGAAGAAAGGCCCGAGTGAGATGATTAAAATTTACCTTTTAACAAATACCTTAGAGGCATTTTGTCTGTATTCTTACTCTGGAGCAGTGAAAAATATAGCAGAAACCCATAGGCAATGGCTTTGCTCCCTAAAATATACAAACAGTTTAGTAATACCTTGTTATATCAACTGAATCACTCGGAACCAGTTTGGGAGGTGTTCTGGGGCTGTGGTAATAGTGGGAGCTTAGCAAAAAGATGTATGAAGCAACCATCCTCAGGGACACTCAGTGAGTAATGGACCGCAGAAAACAAATTCACATTCAGTCACCTTGTCGCCATCTTTTCCACCCCTTGGTATGGAATGTGCGTATATTTGCAATATGATTGTCATGTGAGATAAAACTGATATGACTGAAGCCAAACCACAGGTACAACTTGTAGGATATGAAGCATAATTTGAATTCACTAATTTAAAAATGGTACAGACAACTTAACATTCATTAACCTTGTCTGGGATGTTGACGGGGGAAAATGTACTCAATGAAACACCTCTAAAGACCTCCTTGTTTCTCAGCTGTATTTCTGTAACTGGTGCAAAAGTCATGTTAGGACGTAAGAAGAATTGTTCTGTAAAGGAAGATTCAGCATCTAAGGAAGGTCGCCATGCTTGTTTGCCAACATGAGGGGGAAGTGGACTGTGCACAGAGGTTCTACTGCAAAAGATCATTTACATAAAGGTGGAAAGCTTTGGTCCACGCACTATGCCTACCTCCTGTCAAATAGGAAACCAAACTCATGACAGGTGACAACACCCAGTTTTCTGAGCCAATACAGAATTTGGGAATAGCCTTTTATTTTTCAAGTCATGAATAAAGTGATTTGACTTTAGACCATAGGAGGAAAAACATGTCCACCATGTATCTCGGTTGTTGATTTGGGTTTTGAAAATAGTTCCATGGAGAAAGATGAGAGAGAGAGAGAATGACTGAGAACATAGGCAGTTTAGTGAGCAGACCTGGAGTGTAATTCTGGCTTCCTGGCTCAGTCACTTCACGGTCGTAGGATTAAAGTCTGAGGCAAGTTCCCTCTAAAGGCAGCATGGGGACAGGGATAAAGAAGGGTTGTCCCGGGGGCAGGGAGGATGCTTCGTGTGGCGTGGCATGTCTGAGGGGCTCAACCCATAATCCCTCCTATTTGTGGTGTTCTGGTTTGCAGTACAGATGCCCCCCAACGCCGCATGTTGGCTGAAGACTTATGTGTTGAGTTTATCTCTCTGAAAAAGTCACTATTCTGCCAGTAAAGGAAGTGGCCTGAAGCCCTGTTCTCAGACGTTTTTCTGAATAGGGAAGAGTACTTACTGTGTGTTTACTCAGGCAGCAAGGTTCAAACTGCTTCCTCTAATGGTCACAAAGAAGGGCTGAATCTTTGTCAGCTGAACATTTGTCATCTGGCTGGCTGGGAATGAATAAGCAAACTCCTGCCAACACAAGATGCCGTGTAAATTCCTTAGAGCAGCCTCCTATTTTCTCTATAATGACATAATCATATCTGTGTTATTTAGCCAAAAGCCGAGTTTTTTAGGGCTCAAGTGCTGTCCTTTCCCTCGTGGGCAGCTCCCCAATAGCAATCATGTGTCCGCCTTGCGGGGGAGCCTGCACCTCCACAAACCTGGCTGAGAGGGGCTGGAGTAAGGCCAGCTCTTGTCTTAGTTGATTGCAGAAAGAGCCATCCAGCAGAAACAAAACATAGGGGACTACTTGAGCATAATGATTGATACCCTCCTGGAAGGAGAGCCCCTTGGAGAGCTTGGCCTAATTGTGTAACATCCTCTTCCTGGAGGGACAAAATTCATGAGAGGAGAGATATTTTATTTATTTTTTATTTTTTTGTTTTTTTAGATTTTATTTATTTTTTATTTTTTTATTTTTTTTAAATATAATTTATTTTATTATCATTAATTTACAATTACATGTGCAATATTACGATTATTAAACTACCCCTTCATCAGGTCCCCCCCACCAACCCCATTACAGTCACTGTCCATCAGCGTAGTGAGATGCTATAGAATCACTACTTGTCTTCTCTGAGTTGTACTGCCCTCCCCGTGCCCCCCCAACATTACATCTGCTAATCGTAATGCCCCTTTTTCCCTCTTATCCCTCCCTTCCCGCCCATTTTCCCCAGTCCCTTTCCCTTTGGTAACTATTAGTCCGTTCTTGGGTTCTGTGAGTCTGCTGCTGTTTTGTTCCTTCAGTATTTTTTCTTTGTTCTTATACTCCACATATGAGTGAAATCATTTGATACTTGTCTTTTCGGCTTGGCTTATTTCACTGAGCATAATACCCTCTAGCTCCATCCATGTTGTTGCAAATGGTAGGATTTGTTTTTCTTCTTATGGCTGAATAATATTCCATTGTGTATATGTACCACATCTTCTCTATCCATTCATCTACTGATGGACAC